>CM028368.1:45769689-45937189 GCA_016624345.1 Platycodon grandiflorus
TCATCGGGGTTGACATCTCCAACATATAAGGCAATACATGCGGTTGCACATGCAAATTCACAATAAAATAAGATGCCACATAGGAATGAGATGATCCTGGGTCTATCAAAATATGGGCTCTAGACTGGAAAACAGTAAGAGTACCTCCTACAACCGACGTAGACTCAAGAACATCTTTCTGGTCTAAGGCAAACACACGCCCTTGGACCTTCGGTTTCCCATCACCCCCTCTCTTGACCCCTGAGGTCTGTTGGTTCTGATTCTGTGACTGCTGATTCGGTGACTGAGTATTATTCCATTTTGGGCAATGGCTACGGAAATGCCCAAATTCACCACAAATAGTACATTTTCCCTGCTTTGCCCAACATATGTCTACCATATGATTTCCCTTACCATAAAATGTACACCCACTAGTAACCGTTTGCTGTCCTGATGCCATAGAACCGCCAGTATTATTCTTTGATTACTGTCCTGTCTGCCGGTTACCCTGCTGGTTCCCTTGTTGCCCTTGCTGTTGTGTCTGTTGTGACCCTTGAGGTGGTCTCTTGGGATGACCATCTCGGTTACTCTGTCCACCTCTATTACTGAAATTTCCTTGACCTCTCCCACCTTGCAAATTAAATCCTCCTCTATTGCTGTTACCCTAGCCTCTGCCACCTTGTTGATTAGTCTGCTACCCGAACACTGCAGTTTTCTTCACTTTCTGTTCCTCCAAATCATTCTCAACCAACAGAGCTCGATCCACAGACACTGAATAAGAAGTAAGCTCAAGTGGAAATAATTTGTTGCGAAGCTCTGCCCGAAGCCTCTTCACAAACTTTCTTACTTTTCTATCCTCGGTAGAAAGCAAATGAGTGTTATATCTGGCCAACTATGTAAATTTTGACTTATACTGTGCCACCATCAAATTCCCTTGCTCAAGTGTCATGAACTCCATTTCTCTCTGCTCTTGAACTACAGCTGGAATGAAGTTCTTTTTAAATTCTGGTACAAAGTTAGCCCAAGTCTGAGGAGTCCCATTAGTCTCCCATTTATCCTTAATTAACATCCACCAATTATCTACTATGCCCTCCATTTTAAATACTTTTTCCATTCCTTCAAGCCATCTTTCAGCTTTCAATGCATCAGGTTCACCATCATAGCTCTTGGGATTCAGTTTCAGAAACCTCTCAAGTGGCATAGTACCCTATAATCCCAACAGGAACAGGATGAGGATTCTGGTTACTGCATTCTGATTTACCATCTGTTGATTAGCTGCACCCTGCAGTGCTAACAATGCAGTCAACCTCTCAAGTACTGTAGTCTGAATATTAGTATTCTGTTGTGTTATCACATCAGTCAATCTCTCAATAGCTTGATATACACCACCAAGCCCTTCGTATTGTGCTCCATTTGCTGGATGAGTAGGGGGAACATTAGTGTGACTTTCTGCTCCTTCCTGGAGCATTGCCGCACTCGTGCCGGCTCTATATGAACCACGACCCTTTCCTCTCGATCCCACCATCGCTCACCTACACACAACCACCCAGTATTAGATATATATACAAAACTTCTAGGCCAAGGATCCTCTCCGGCTTTTAGCTTAAACGAAAGCTCTGATACTAACTCTGTCACACCCCAATTCAAGCTACTACACAAAGCCTAAATTCGGGCATGACCCGGCTAAACATAATCAAAATAACCACCTGATAAACAATAAATAACAGCGGAAATAAAAGTATGGCAATAAGCCATCCAACCTCATAAACTGAAAATATACAACTCAGTCTTCACAACTCATCCAACCGATATACAGACCAATATAGAAGGCATCCAACCTTTATATACAATACAACAAAAATAGTGTTTGAGACCTAGACAACCTAACAACCACTGTCTAACATAGACACAATAAAGTCTACCCCAAAAGAACAACCACCTTATATACTCGCGACGAGCTGCACAGCCTCACGCACGTGAACCCTTCGCCTCGCTCCGATCTAAGGAAAACAATAAAGAAAGGGTGAGTCACCTATGACCCAGTAAGATTCCACTAAACTTATGCATGTTATACATGTATGCAACAGTAATAGGATGCTAAAACATAACAGCATGTAATCAGCATAAATTATAACCAAGTAAGTCACATGTAATCAGTATAATCAATAACTAACTAAGTCTCATTACCAGCGCAAGAAGGATCACGACTGCCAACTGTCCCATACCAGTTGGAAACAATGACCAATCTACAAAGTAATGAGATAACAACTGTTCATATCACATATTAAACAAGTAGGGATCACATATATCAGGATATAATAGTCGAGGTACACCTCCGACTAACCAGCTCCCCTTATACACCATTCAGCTTTGAAGTTCATATCAGATCATTGTAACCATATAATTCATTTATCAAATATTCCGTGGAACAAGTCAACATGCCCCAAGTCCCTACAACCGTGGCATCCATGTGACAACACCACTCTTGTCCAACAATCTACGTGGTGTAAACCCTACTTTGGCCAGAAATAGGGAGACAGGCTGGATTAAGGTCGCCGCAACCCAACTATCACTGTACTCCACCCCATAACAATCGGTAGTCAACCAAAATCCCCTGAAAGTTAGTATTCGAATGTGTACATCCGGTCAGTCAAATTCACGTTCACACTTTATTCCATATTAGTTCACAAATTCGGTATTTCTGTTATCCTTTAAGGATCAATTCGAGTTCTAGATTCACAAATAAACATAATGAACACTTTAACCATCTCAAACCATTCAATATCAAGTCTTAAACCCTAAATCACAGCCATGTCATATACTTTGTTTAAGTCAACTTCTTGTCGGTTTCACCAATTCACGCATATACTCGAATTACAACATGTTCAAGGCTCATATGAACACAAAAACCCTTTAACAACACATACCCATAATCAAATCCACATATAAAAGTAATTCACATGGCTGAAAATTCAGAATTTTAGCATGGTAACATTCTCACATTGATTATAGTCAAAATTAATCGAACAAACAACAAGCATGAATAAGCTAATGGTCTCTTACCAAATCAAAGAGCTAAACCCTTGAATAAGTGCTGAAATCCAGTCCTTAAGCCAGCCAAGAACTCAGTTAAAGCACCCCTATGTTACTGCCTTGGTAATAGTACAAGAACTCATGCACAAACCCTACAAACCCTAGGTTGAATTTGGTGAAGTTTGGAAGATTTGAGTGAGAGAATTGGGTATTTTCTGTGTTTAGGAGGCTGGAATATGTCCCTTATCTGAATACTCACGTCCTAGATCAGTTTAGGGAGGCTTAGGAGGAGGTGGCAGCACCAAAATCTTCCAAAATCGAGCTAGCAACAAATCTGTCCTGAAGAGGTGCGCTAGGGCGGGGCCAGGCACATTGGGGCACACACTGTTCATCAGTGTCGCGTAATTTTTTCGTTTCGCTCCGTTTCCTCAATTCGATCGCTCGTGCACTCTTAGGTATGATTGTACAACACTTATAACACATCAAAGGATGTCCCTAAAGGTTCGGTATCATCCTAGGATCGATTTAAAGTCACGAGAAAGTTTACGAAACCGAAAACAATGTCGACAACTTCTTCGTTTTGTAACTTCGAATTAACACAACATATTTCACTTTTTCAAGGCTCGACTTAACAACATAAAACCTATATAACATCAAGTATATCTAGGTTCAAAGTATCATGGTCCATCTCTTTCATTTCGGTTTAAATTACGCTACAAAACAATGCAAGAAAGTAACATACCGAAGCATGAAATCATGAGTTTACGACTGATCAAATCGATACCATGAACCATGATAATCATATTAACAATGCATGCACATAATCATATGATTAACATGCTAATGATATGCTCGGTTATTACAAGTAAAATGAAGCTTAGCCATAAATGAAGGTGACACCTGCTATTTATAGCTGGAGGTAGTGTGTACATGGTATAACTTTGCCTACTTGGATACTTGAGAGTGGACTACTCATTAAGGGGGCATGTCCTTTGTCAGGATAAAATGGAGAAATAAAAGGTTCTTCCTTGGAACTAAAGACATATCATAACTGTCGTCGTTGTTTCACAAGGAAGGAATGTCTTGATCCAATGAGAATGTCTTACTATTTTCAAGTACAGTACTAGTATGCAGTAGACATTTAATGTCTGATGTTGACTTCTCGCCGCCGAGGTGGAAGCTCACCGTCGAGGTGGTTTCGGTCATCGACGAGGATGAGTTAGGTCAATGGCCTGGACCTTTCACGGTACCAGTTTGCAACTTAGGCTTCTTAGGGTCACTGAGGCCTAAGCTCCTCGCCAGCTCCGAGGTCTAGGTTGAAATCGTCGCTGTGGATCTTGGGATCCATATGATACTGACATGGAAGACATGTAGGATTGGATTTCGGGAGGATCCATTCAGTACCATTTAAAACAGGTCATCTAATCTAACACCCTAAAATGTGTAACCCTTCATGCGCTTCATCCCTCTTGACTTCATCAATTAAACCGACTTTTTTGTGGACTGACGACCGTAGTTCCTTCATAGTTGTTTGAACATTATGCTCATCCCCAAATCTCTCACTCATTTATGTGATTAGGGTTCTTAACCAAGAGATATCAGGTCCTTATAAATCTTAGACAGTAGAATTACAGGGTTTATTCCTATTAATCAATGGATTTAGTTTTAATCAACAGAGTGCTAGAGATGCTCAAGAGTCAAGATGTGATCTTATACAGAGTTTCCTGGTGAAATGAATGTAAATGGGTGCAACAATGGAAATGTAGTAAATGACCATAAATCCTCCCTTTTAAGCAGTGACTTTTTGTCCCAAAAAGGTGGGAATATGGCTATCCATCACCAATTTATTACTCCCTCGTTTCCAAACAAATAGTCAACTTTTCATTTTTAAAAGTCAATATGTACTAAATCAAATAAAAAATTTACATTTACTTATGTTTTAGGAAATGTAATTTCATTACTTCAAAACTATATTAAAAATACTATAGATTACAACTTTCATAACTTCGTAAAAATAAATAAATTTATGTAATATATTGGTCAAATTTTAATTAAATTGACCCAAAAATTAAAAAAATGAACTCTTTGCCTGAACGGAGGGAGTATCACTTTCTCTAGCCACTAAAGGTTGTATCTTCTTTCTTTCGTCTCTTCCAATTGAAACCCAATGACTCTTTGTCGGCCTCCTCTTCTTCATTTCTTGGTTGCAAAGGTTGATTCTCACTTGGATCCCACTCCTGAATGAGGCCGAGCAATAGGTGATTGACAATCCCTCTTCAATTTACCAAAGCCTCACGTGATTGAAAAACCTTTGCCAAAGCAATGGTTATTCGGAAACCACTCACCAACTTGCTTAATTCACCGTCATTTGGTAGTGAATTGCCCTCAAGATAGGCCTGTTAATGGATCGAATATGCCAAATTCAAATCCAATTTGTTAAGAAATTGTCAGATTCGGATCGGATCGGATTATCTCTCACATATCTCAAAGCTCAATCCATATCCTAAATTTTTGGGCTCAAATAGAATTCAGGTTTTTTTCAGATTTATTTGATCCTCATAAAATATTAAATAAAAATAATATCAAGGTATCTTTTATTCAATCAAAGCCCAAAGGTCAAAAAAACATGAAAAAATTATGTTCCCAACTTAGATAAATATAAACGACAATGTTAGTAAGATATAATAGTGCACATAATAATTTATATTTATTTGAAATAGTAATTATGAAAGATTAAAAGTTCAGCATAAGTAATTTTTATATGTATAATATTACTATATTTTTATATCAGATCGGATCGAGTCGTTAACGGATCGGTACACCCTTAATTCAAATCTAATTTGTTAAGCTATCGAGTTATCAAACTCGATTCACAATCGGATTGAAAAACTCAATCCATATCCTAAAAATTGGATCGGATTCGAATCAAAATCTAATCCATTGACAGCCTTACGACAAGAGCATATCCGACGAACCCATCATCATCACCAAATTTCAAAAACAGATCCTATGAAATAAATTAAAATTGCAACTACGAACTCCTGAAATTAGATTATTGGTAGAAAAAGGTTAATTTCTTATAGGTGGTTCCACCTCCGGTTATCATCAATGATTCAATGGTGATGTAAGATATGTTTGTTGGGTCAAACAAGAATGAAGGAAACATAATGACCAAAATGTCCCCAATTTTGTTTGATAGTGAGTGCTAAATTCGAGGGTGTTCTTGTCTAAACAAAATGGAAGGTTATATGTACATATATACTACTCCATCCACACCCTTAAATTATCGTCTGAATTGAGCCAGCACATAGATTAAAAAAAAAAAAATTGACTTAATTATTAATATTTGTATTTTTATAATTTTTCTCTTTTACCCTTATTTAAAATAAATAAGATGCAAATTTCCCTCCAAAATTTTGAATAATTCAATTTGTCAAATTATGTGTACTTAAAAATGAGAATTTGAATAATTCAAATTCCCTCCAATCAAGGGTGAGTCCCATAAGATAAAGAGTAATGATTACAAGAGCAAAATAGTAAAAACGTTTTCCAAATAAGAAAAGTTACAAACAAGACAATTTTTGTAGGACGATCGAAAAAGGAAACCAAGACAATAATTTAGGAATGAAGGGAGTATTCGGAAGGAAATGAACGTTCAATTAACTTGGCCCTAGTTGAGTGGGAGCAACCGAACTGGACAAAGCCTTGAATGTCTAGACAACAGTCTGAGCTCTAGTAAATATGAATACTCCGCCACCTCCAACAGCACGACCCAAAAGCATATTGCCATCCAGATATGAGAGGTAGTAAAGACCCCCCACAGATTGCCTGCAATTTTGATCGATATAGTTATTATTTGCATTCACAAGATTAATACTAAAGTCTGGAGCTCATTTTGATTTTGTTATCATACCTCCCTGGGTTTCTCACAGGAACTTGAGCTTTGAAAGATCGGATTGACTGCAAGATCTGGAAACAAGCATTGTAAGAACTTTCATTAGTTGAATTGAATAAACTACAGAAAGGAAAAGAAATATGCTTTCAACAGCTAGAAATGGAAACAGCCATGATTGCCAAACATGTTCGATTTGCTGGAACTTCTATATCTACAACTGATGTTTTAGCCAGTTTTCAATTCAAAAGAAACAATGAAAATAATGATATTGAGAACAGCATAAGTATCTTGTAAGGATTTCATATCACTGAACTATGTATAAGACCAAATACTGAATGTGAAACTAAAATTCTACAATGTACATGCCATATATTTTGGGAGGGGGGGAATTAGATACTCCCTCCGTTCCACCCAAAAAGTTCACGTTTGAAAAGTCTAATTATTATAAAATATATAAGTTTCATTGGATTTGGTCATAATTACAAAAATGCTTAAGCATATTCAACATTTGGAGGATAGAGTTGACAAGTTTATGGAGAGTGAAGACATAATTTTAGAAAGTGAACTCTTAAAATGAAACATCCCAAAATAGTATAGCGAACTCTTTGTCTGGACGGAGGGATTACTATGAAGGTTCCATTCCTAAAAACTTTCTAATTGGGTTGACTTTTTGTGTATGTCTAACATTACTCAGTTTAGTATGTTAAACCCTTGATGAACTGACCACGATGCCCTTGTTTATCAATATAGTAATTTTTTAATTTTTTTTACAAGTATGTGGAATATGTGCTTTGCACATGATGGCAATTCTTCTCTATCTTCCTCCGCTCTTCTCTTTCCAGTTTCCACCCCGTCACTTAAAATCCATGTCCCACTTGGTTAAACCTCACATGCATCAAACCAAGTTAAGTTGAAAACAAAAACATTTGAGAGTATCTAAATCAACAAACCCAAATCATTCATCGACCAAACCCAAATAATTCATCAACAACCCTAAATCATTCATCCACAAACCCAAATCTGAATCAATAATCGAACCCAGATCAGAAGTCACCTTAATGGTGGTGGAGCAAGCGAATGAGGCCGACTTGTCTAATGCCTAGGTGCATGGGTCTCACTGGGTTCGTGGTCAACCAAACAGCATCAACAAGCAAGGATATGATATTGAACGCCACTGAGTTCGGTGGAATTAGATTAGTTTGTGCCTTGAGCAGCCATTGATTCTCCGAAGAATTCTGATGTGTTACCGTCACTAATAAAGAGTTCGAAATCAAAATATAATCACCGAAACGAAACGAAGGTCAGACCTTGCGATATTGGAGATAAAAATAGATCTTAGATATCGGATATTGGCAACATTACTGGAGACAAAAATGGGTTTTTTATTTTGTCCACCACCAGCAAACCACTCTCTATTTTTCCCCGTCACTTGGAAAAGATCCCCTATTTGATTTTGGTCACTGCGGGCGAATCACAACATGATTTGGTCCATCAGTCTTCTGTAATAATCCAGGAAAATCGACATGCGACTCATTTACAAGTATGAAGAGGTGAAAGACCAACTGGATGAGTATTCATTTGTTTTGAGAGTAGTTATTTGCTGGGTTTTGGTTTTGAATGGGCATGTAAAAGGAGGAAGAAGAAAGTGCAAAGAGCAACTATTGTTATGAAATGGATGGAAACAAATGACAGCAGAAGATGCGATAGGCTCAAAGGTGAACAGGTGAGGAGATAATTTGAGGGGGAGTTTAGAATAATTCATTTTTATAAAAACTTAACTATCTTATTGGAAGAGAATGAATGTACGAAAAGAAAAAAAAAACCGAAAAACTAAAAGGAGGTGACGAAGACATTCACCTAAATCAGACAAAGAAAAAAGAAGGTTTGAATTACAAGTTGGAATGCTGGAATCAAAGTTCAAAGTCTACCAATACTTGGCGGAACCAAAAAGTTTGCACTGTGCCGGGCAGTGCTTCTAGTGAGCTGTAAATATAGATTTCTTTTTCTGTGAAGAAGCTTAACTTTTCTTGTAAGACTGAGTGGAAACCTCTGGATTTAGTGGCTCCCGTTTTAGTTTATGCACATATACGTATGCCCATAGTAGGTGATGTAATCCAGCAGAAAGGTGAAAATGCAGAGCTTGTTATTAGTTATATGTGCATCAGATAGAATCAACAAAGCAGGAGAGGAGTGATAATTAAAGTGATATTAGTCTAATTAATGCTTGACATTTGCTTGAAAGTCGAGAATCAACTTGCATTCAATTTGGTCCTGGAAACCCCCAGAAAGTGTACAAGGTTAAGGAAAAGGGTTGAACTCAAAAAAGAAAATGTACAAACTTAGGGAAAGGCTTGCCTGTAGACTCAAAAATGTTCGTGGTAGCATTGCCGGAGCTATTATGGCTTGTAACTCTTCGCTGATGTTTATGTTCTGAACAGCTATCTGCCAATAAAGACTGCCACATTTCAGGAAATTTTGTCGGAAAAGGATAAACGGAGACAAAAGTGCAACAGTTAGGGAAAAAGAGAGTTTACTAGCTGAATACCCCCACAAAATCCCTTTGTCCATCCTACAGTAATTCACTTATCTTAAAGGAAATCCTAGGGTTTAGGATATGACAGGTGCCTGTGCACTCTCAAATAGACTCGGGAACTATAAAGTCAGTCAAAGAAGGCAATGAGGCGATTATTCTTACACAAACCGACGTTTAAACCCCTATCCAAGGCATACAAGATCCTTACCAACGTTAAGTGCTGCTTTATAAGTATTTTAGAGGCACTTAAACAAAGTATTAGGCTATTTTCCTCAATGTCCTTGACAGTTGATAAAGAAAGAAACTAACCTCTTCAAACTGGAGAAAAATATTACGCGAAGACACAACAGAAAATTTTGCAGAAACTAGCAGGGTGGCACCTTCCTGCTCCTGTAAGCCAAAAAATCCAAAAAAAATTGGTTCAACTTACACCGAATAGTATTAACATTTTCCGACAGAAGAAAACTGGCATGTGAAACCCCATTGAGAAACATAAGCATTAAATACTCACCTTCAAATCAGAATGCTCTAATATTGGAAAACTATAGGTAACATATAAATCTAGCTAGCACAAATTTAAACATGTGTGATGATTCCTGGGACTTTAGCGAACCAAATTTCAATTACAAACAATGAAACAATTAAGAAAGCAAAGTAATCCAGTCTCGCAGCATCTCCGAAATGGGCACACCTCGACGGGTCCCCCAAGCCGAAGCCCAAAGCAATGCCAAAGAAAGTCACTCTGTCCCATAGAAGAGACCAAGAAAGCTTCTGACCCTTGAAAATTCTGGCATTTCTGTCTGTCTAAATACCCCCACACAATAGCAAATACCGCACACTGCCACAAGAAACTAGCATCATTGCCCCGTCCAGAACCCCATACTCTCATTTGGAGAAGAGAAGAAATAGAGCCCAGGCTAACCCACGCTTCTCCTACCACCCCAAATAAGTTCCAAAGTGATCTCCCCCCCCCCCCTAGAAAGTTTTGATCATGTCACAGAGGAACTTTTACACATACCAATTCGGCAAAATCCTCTTGTAGGGTCTCCGAACTTGCAAGACCATAAGAGCTTGGAACCAAATATCAAAAGAATGCCCTGACTTTAAATGGAACTCTAGCAGATGAAAGAGGATAAAGGGAATGAAGAAGGGATGTCTGACCGAATCAAATGAGATAAAACGAAAATACAAGTGAATTTCCCGGACGCCCCCCCGAAACCCAAGAGCGTGGATGAGGAACACTATGTAACCGAACCTGAGAGAGGATATCAAGAAGAGCCCTGTTGTTTGAGAAGAGAATGAAGGGAAAGAGATGAGAATTGAGAAGTCGTAACCAAAAGTGGTTTGGCACAGAGTCATATATACATTTGTGAATATACAAGTTACATCAACATACTAACAAAACCCTCAAACGTATAACTATACTACAACACTCCCCCTCAGGCTTGAGCATAAATATCATGCACGCTGTGCTTGTTACTAATATAACCCATTCTATTTTCATTTAATGAATTATATAGAGAACACATCTGCAAGTTGATCCCCGGTCCTAACACAACCCATGGCAATCACCTTCTCATCAAGTTTCTCTCGAACAAAATGACAATCTATCTCTATGTGTTTTGCACGCTCATGGAACACTGGATCCGAGGCAATGTGAATGGCTGCCCCAAAACTGCATATGCATTTCGTTACCAATGCCAGCCTCAATGAGCAGCTGACGAATCTACGCAAGCTCACATGTGGCATGAGCCATAACCTTCTCACTAAGAACTTGATGTCGACACAACTGGCTGTTTCTTACTCTTCCAAGAAACCAAGTTGCCCCCGAACAAATATGCAATATCCTATCTGAACGAGAACCTGTTCAATCAACATCCACAAAACCCTCATCTCTCATGTGCCCATGATCACGGTATAGCACACCTTGCCCCGAAGTTCTCTTAAGCACGAAAGGAATCACAAGGCTGTCCATTAACAATGATGGAAAAAGAAGGAGAAGAACAACAATCCCGCATCCATTCGTGCCATCTCGCATTAAAACCTTTTCTATCCATGACTAGATACAAAAACTGCCAATTAAACCAATCGCCTCCACATTGGTGTATTATGTACAAAAGGCATTCACAATCCCATGACCATATGTTCCTCCATTGTTTGTATGCTTGGTTCCTCCAGAATAGTTTCGTGTCCGCTATCCTATCCAATGATGTTTGGGCATAGAAGAATTCTCGAACTTTTGGAGATCAGTTCTTGCACGTAGCTCTTCTTTGGGATAAAAAGATCTTCTTTGCCCAAGTCTTTCTAATTGTTGGCTCTAGGTGCTTTCGTTGGGTAGCTATTTTCGATATGCAAAGGGATAGTCGAGCTCTTTGATTTAATCTTTTCTTGTTTTAATTTTTGGATTATCTTTCTTCTACTTTGTGGACTTCTCATCCATCAAGCTAGTACACAATTTCTTGCTAATATAAATTTCTTCTCTCAATAAAAAAGAAAGATAAGAGATAACAAGGTCAACATGCCAAAGCACTAGCCGGCTTAAGAGACCTTCATTGAGAAAATTATAACATTCTGATTCTTTTTACACCCACAATATACTCCTTCTATTCCTAAAAAAAAAGGCTCACTTGACTCAACACGGATTAAGAAAAGTAAATTGACTATAATATAATTATTACTCCCTTTGTTCTTATATTTTGTTCTGTTTGACTTTTTTGAGTCAAACAAACTGTTTTTCAAATGAAAATTTGACGTATATTTATTTATTTTTTTCAAAATCATAAAACACGTAATTTGTACAACTTTTTTGGTACTACAAATTACGTGTTTTGTGATTTTGAAAAAAATATATATACGTCAAATTTTCATTTGAAAAACACCTAGTTTGACTCAAAAAGTCAATTAGGAATGAAGGGAGTAGTATGGTTTGGACTTTTAAATCTTGCCCATGTGGGGTGGGATCCATCAATTAAAGGAGCAAGCAAATCGAGGGTAAAATAATAAAAGTAACCTTCCACAAAGGAAAGATTACAAAGTGGACACTTTTTAGGAACATCTCAAAAAGAAATAGTGGATTCTTTTTTAAGAACAGATGGCTTATATAATACGCAGTCTACCCCCATGACTAACAGTCTTCAAAATCTTTATCTCTTGGAGAACACCTAGTTGAGACAAGGTGAATCCATATCCACTTCTCTTTGGCTTATGCAGTAAGTTACTTTATCCCATATAACACGTGTTAAGAAGTCATTGAGAATCTTTATAAAAAGGACAGGATTATTGTTCAAGACGTAAATTCCATTAGAAAAAGCACAGGGATGGCCTGACAATCTAGCAGCTTTGTAAAACCAATTATGTTGAAATGTTTAGGGTCAGGGAATGACTCGGGTGAGGAATATGGGGTGGTTACAAGTTGTTACGAAATAAAGTAGAGAAAAGAACAATATATTGAGAAGCTATAACCTAGAATCTGGTTAGGGCAAAGTATTTATACTCCTAAGAACATATAGATAAATACAATTTCAACCCCTACACTATTTACATTATACATATGACTTACAACACTCCCCCAAGTTGGAGCATAGATGTTAAACATGCCCAGCTTATCACAAATATGATTAATCCGTGGACCATTCAATGGTTTTGTGAAAATATCAGCAAGTTGATCTTTAGATCGAACATGATCGGTCGATGGAAGATTTTGCTCGATCTTCTCCTGAATGAAATGGCAATCAACCTCAATGTGCTTAGTCCTCTCATGGAATACAAGGTTAGATGCAATGTGGATGGCAGCTTGATTATCACACCATAGTCTCATAGGAGTTGATCCACTAATACCAAACTCACCAAGTAATTGATGCACCCACATAAGCTCACAAGTAGATTGTGCCATGGCTCTATACTCTGATTCTGCGCTCGAACGAGATACTACGTTCTGCTTTTTACTCTTCCAAGATACTAAATTACCACCAACAAATACACAGTACCCTGTTGTAGACCTCCTATCTATCTTAGAGCCTGCAGTCAGCATCTGAAAACCCCTCTACCTTCCAATGTCCATGATTCTTATATAAGACACCACGACCTGGACTCCCCTTAAGATAACATAAAATCTGCTCCAATAAATTCCAATGAGTAGTCCTCCGAGATGACATAAACTGACTTACTACACTGACGGCATATGCTATTTTCGGGCGAGTCACTCTAAGATAATTCAACTTCCCAACTAACCTCCGGTATCGCTCAGGATCACTATATGGTTCGCCATCCTCCGCTGTGACATGCATATTTGGAACCATAGGTGTACAACAAGACTTAGCACCTAGTTTTCCAGTCTTTGCAAGAAGATCAAGGATATACTTTCTTTAGAAGATACCTTTCTTAGACCGCATTACCTCAAGTCCTAAAAAGTACTTCAAGAAACCCAAATCCTTTGTTTGAAAGTGTGTTTGTAGGAACGATTTGAGTGCTGAAATAGCAGCACTATCACTACCAGTAATAACAATGTCATCCACATATACTACCAACAAAACAATACCCGCAGCAGAATGACGAAAGAACACAGAATGATCACAATGACTACGCCGTAAGCCAAACTCAAGCACAACTTCACTAAACCGACAAAACCAAGCACGGGCATAGTTATTAAAGGCGAAAAGCGAGAAGCGGGCGAGAGGTGCCTTTTTCGGACGAGAGGCGAGGCGAGAGGCGGGTGAGCAAAAGGCGAACAAGTCAATAATTAAGAAAAAATAATTTTAAAGTGTTATATCTTGTAATTTTTTTCATAAAATAATTATAAATAAAAGTAATTCATGTAACTCAATCCACAAATGGTAATAATAACACTATTTTCAGCTTTAAGGTTTTGTATTTATACGAAAAACTACATTTTTTTCTTGAAAATCAAAAGGTTATAGGTGTATTCTAAAAAATATAGACAAAAATCTTCTAGATCCACTTCAAACTAGGCAAACACTTTGGATCTAACCTCTGCAGGTGCCGGCGACCCTCTCTGTACATCTCCAGCGAAGATTCCGGCGCCAGCCAGATTTTCCGGCGAGATCCGACGGTGAAAAGTATCGATCTGTGAGCGTCTCCTCAAGGCGAAGGCATCTGTGGCCTTGGATTGGACAAATATTAGGTTGATTTGTCTAGATCTAAGAAAATATGTTGAGATCTAAAAAAAAATTTTCAAATCTGGTCAAATTTTGGTTTGGGTTCGCCTTAGGTCGCCTTTCTTCGCCTCTCGCCTCTCGATTAGGTGAGAAAGGCGTACGCCTGGGGTCGCCTTTGTCACATCGCCTCGTCTGGGTACCTCTAGGCGACATACCCTCGCCTCGCCTCGCCTCTCGCCTCAGGCGAGCCAGGCGATCGCCTTTAATAACTATGAGCACGGGGAGATTGTTTCAAACCATACAATGACTTCTTAAGCCGACAAAATTTACCATTCTCCCCCTGAGCAACAAACCCAGGTGGTTGCTCCATATACATTTCCTCTTGTAAATCACCGTGCAAAAATGCATTTTTGACATCTAACTGATAAAGAGGCCAATCGTATGTAGCAACAAGAGATATAAACAATAGTACAGATGCAAGTTTAGCAATGGAGGAAAATGTTTCAGAATAGTCAACACCATAAGACTGTGCATACCCTTTAGCAATAAGCCTTGCCTTAAGGCGTGCCACAGAACCATCAGGATTAACCTTAACAGTGAAAACCCACTTATATCCAATAGCCTGCTTACTTGCAGGTAAGTGAACTAGGTCCCAAGTACCATTATGTTCTAAAGCAAGCATCTCCTCCTTCGTAGCAGCCCGCCAACCCGAGTGAGACAAAGCTTCTGACACAGATTTAGGAATAGAAACAGAATCGAGAGAAGCAATGAAGGAACACAAAGATGGTGATAAATGAGTATATGACACAAATGAAGAAATAGGGTGAGTACAAGTACGCTTACCTTTTCGTAAGGCAATAGAAAGATCTAGACTTGGATCTGCCGATGGAGAAGTTGCAGTTGGTATAGGAGGTGAGTCTAAGACATCATGCTTTTTTGTAGTCGAATGTGATCGGCGAGAATAAACCTGAGTAACTGGAGGACGCAACTGATGAGAGGGAGAAAACTCAGGTTTTGAAGAAGGTGGAGGTCGCACAGTATAAACCAAAAAATCATCCTCTTCGCTTTCGCTATCGGAGGAAGATGCTGCAACAAATGGGGTAGACTAAAAAAAAGTCATATTAGCACAAACAAAATAACGACCCAAGTCTGGAGAGTAACAACGATACCCTTTTTGAAGACGAGAATAGCCCAAGAAAATGCATTTAAGAGACTTTAGATCTAGTTTAGAAACTCGAGGACGAACATCACGCACAAAACAAGTGCACCTAAAAATGCGTGGAGATAATGGATATAAAGAACGATTTTGATATAAGACCGAAAAAGGGATTTCACCTTCAAGGACAGTAGAGGGCATATGATTTATCAAGAAACAAGCGGTAGAAACTGCATCCGCCCAAAACACCTTAGGACCTTTCATTTGAAATGTCAAAGCTCTGGCAACTTCTAGTAAATGTCTATTCTTCCTTTCAGCCACCCCATTCTGAGGAGGTGTATCAACGCATGAAGATTCATGAAGCATGTCATGCCTCGACATGTACAATTGATATGAGTCAGAAAAATATTCTTTTGCATTCTCACTTCTCAAAACACGAACAAGAAGATTAAATTGAGTTTGAATTTCAGCACAGAAAGCACAAAATATTGAAAATAATTCATCACGACTTTTCATAAAATATAACCAAGTAACTCGAGAGTACTCATCAACAAAGGTAACAATATACCGAAATCTCAATTTAGACTTAAAAGGAGGAGGGCCCCAAACATCTGAATGAACTAACTCAAAGGGGGACGCAGCCGTTTGTTGACCTTAGGTAAATAAGACACTCGATGATGTTTTGCGAATTGACAAGACTCACACTCTAAGCTAGAGAGAGAATATAGACCAGGACACATTTTCTTTAGACTCGATAAAGATGTATGCCCCAACCGGCAATGAATGTGATGGGCAGAACTAATACTGGAACATGTAACTGGCTTCGGCAACCCAAACCAGAACCACTGTGAAGAACATAAAGGTCCCCCCGACTCACGTCCTCTACCAATAATCCTCCTCGTCGTAAGATCTTTAAAGACACAATGATCGGGGAAAAATAAGACACTACAATTTAGAGCACGTGTAATTTTACTAACAAATAGTAAATCAAAAGAAAAATCAGGCAAATACAAGACAGAAGACAAAGAAAGAGGGGTTAATGAAGTAAATGATGACAAGGTGTCCATATGACTTGTCATGTGGTCTGTGGCACCGAAATCAATGACCCATATACGAGAGGATTATGCAAGGCATGTAGTGGGTTTACCTGACTAGACCATAGTAGCCTTAGGAGGATTTGATGATTGTTGTAGAGCTTGATACTGAGTAAACTTAGCATACTCATTTGCAGAGAGAACAAACAACGGCGGTTGAGGCACAGCTGAAGATCCTCTAGCAGTACCAACAGTAGCTACATTGGCAAACTGTGGCTGCTGTTAAGGCTTGTCGTGTAGCTTCCAACATGAACGCTACAAAGAACCTGATTCCCCACAATAGTGACACAGCCATTGATCATTTTGACTATGGCCTCGCTACTCACCCTGACTGCGGCCTCTACCTCGACTACCAGTTCTACCTCTCCTAAAATTTTCACCATCTCTACCAACACGTGTACTTTGACCACCTCGCCTCCCATCATTCCATGAGCTTTGAGTCACAAGAGCACTTGACTCACTCGGGATAGTAGAATGTGGCACTTTACCAGCACGTACAACTCTAGTATAAGCATCTCGAAGGGAAGTAATCTCTGGGCTAGCAAGTATTTGTGACCTTGCAGTTGCAAGCTCTTGTGATAATCTTGCCAAAAAACTCATAATAGCCATTTGCTCTCGTTGAGCATGTTGAACCTTCACATCAGAATTAAAAGGAAGAAGTGTATTAAGTTCCGCATACACTTTCTGAAAATCCATAAAATATTCCATAAGTGATTTCTCCAAGCTTTTTTGGGCGATAAAAAGCTTTACACACATTATAAATACAATTCATGTTACCTTGGCCAAAAAATAAGAAATCAAGGTACTCTATAAGTTCCTTAACAAA
Source organism: Platycodon grandiflorus (assembly GCA_016624345.1). Taxonomy (NCBI): domain Eukaryota; kingdom Viridiplantae; phylum Streptophyta; class Magnoliopsida; order Asterales; family Campanulaceae; genus Platycodon; species Platycodon grandiflorus. The sequence goes on from CM028368.1 coordinate 45,787,320, forward strand.
CTTGCAATGGTTCACCGAGGGAGTGATCTCGGGTGAAATAGTATTCCTGATAGGCAAAAATAGTTGTGCATCCTCCCTTAACCAAATCTTCCCTTCTTCTGACTTAGGATCCGAAGGTGGATCATTAGTAAGATGATCATCCTTCTCAATACTACGAAGAAATATTCGAATAGTCTTACTCCACTCCAAATAGTTACTCTCATTCAATTTCTCATCTGTAATCTTCATAGACAACGGAACAATCTCTGTGACAAGATATTTCTTCTCCTTCGTAGATTCAGCCATCAAAAAATGCGTCAAAGGAAAAATAAGACCAGTTTTTTTTCTTCAAAATGACTGTTCACGATAACACTGAAACTGTTCACGCCGGTACTGTTCATGGTCGCTTTTTTGAAACTGCTGTTCACGATGACACTGTTCACATCATTACTGTTTGCAATAACTGTTCATGACCATTGTTCGCGTCCCTCGAAGTGCTGATCTTTAATACTCCAAAAAAACTCCCTTCGACAAGGAAGAACCCTAAGGTAGTCAACTCTACTTGGGTTGACAGTTAATTCAATGGATCAAGCCCTATGGCTCTGATACCATGTTACGAAATAAAGTAGAGAAGAGAACAATATATTGAGAAGCCGTAACCTAGAATCAGGTTAGGGCAAAAGTATTTATACTCCTAAGAACATATAGATAAATACAATTTCAACCGCTACACTATTTACATTATACATATGACTTACAACACAAGTAATCTTTTACAAGCTTGAGAATTCACTCCTGAAATACCTTCCTAGCTTATCTTCGAAGGGTGGAGTAATTGTTGTTTTCCAAACTTGTTTGTCAATGTTATAGCTTCATTTCATCTACCAGTATTCCCATGTGAGAAAATACCACAAGGTTTCCTGGTAAGAATCGTTGAAGAACCGAAATAGATTATTAAGTCACAGTGCTTGTGATCTCTAACATGAGCCGAAGGCTAACCGATGAAATAGAATTAGAACCAAGCATCATATCACAATCTCAATGTTTTGAGCAGGCCCCGCCCAGGGGTAAAGCTGAAGAGGATTAGGCTTTAGGCCTCAATTTTTTTTTTTTACTATTTATTATTATTATTATTACTCCCTCCGTCCCTTAATTATTGTCTTGTTTGACCTGGCACACGGATTAAGAAAAAATAATTGACTTGATTATTATTATTAGTATAATATGTAATTTCCTTTAATGCCATGTGTATGTGGTCCATAATTAAAATAGGGAAAAAAGTAAGGGTAAAATGGTAAAAGTGATGTCCTAAAAAGGAAAGTTTTCAAACAAGACAATTATTCTGGGACGGACAAAAAAGGAAAGGAAGATAATAATTTAGGGACGGAGGGAGTATTTAAAATGCCAATAGTCAAACTTGCTAAGAATACCAAGGTTTCCACTTTCACGGGTTAAAAAAAAAAACTCTTAGATTTCCCCAATCAATCATTAATTGTCATTTCAATATAATGTTAACTTATTGTTTTAATATAATATAATAATAATATTATTTTATAATATATTTACTAATTTCTCTCTCTTTCCTCAAATTTTCCTCTCTCTCGACATCTCTAATCTATTCTCTCTACTCTAAATTTGGTACTTTGTGATATACTGATATGACTAAATCTTGTCCTAAAGCTACATCTTCTTTGGAGTGCTACAACGTATATATACTATATTTTCTTCGTCTACTAAAAGATAGAAAATTCTACAAGATCATATCCATGTAGCCTAACTTTTAAATCATTGTCACAAACACTTTGGGAAAGTCGTATTAAAAGTGTAAAAGCTTTAAGATTTCAAACTTCATAATAAGAGATGTTTTATTGAAATTAGGTGAAGCTAATGACGAACCTAAAATAAAAAGTGAATCCGAATGTTAATAACTTATGAGCTTGAAAGTTTTAAATTTTTATTAGGCATGACTATTTGGTATGAAATATTGTTTGCAATAAACTCAGTTAGTAAAATATGCAATCAAAGGATATGTGTATCGAGATTGCTATACAACAATTGAAAGGTCTTATTTCATTTTTTGAAAAATAGGGAAGACGGATTTGAAAATGTCAAAGAAATTGCTATAGAAATGAATATAGAACCTAAATTCCGTGAAAAAAGTATTGTTCGTAAAAAGAACAATTTGATGAAATTATTGACAATGTAGTTGTAAAATCTCCTGAAATATCATTTAAAATTGATTATTTCTTGTACATAATAGATAAATCAATCTCTTTATTTCAAAGTAGATTTGAATAATTTAAAATATATCAAAATATTTTTGGTTTTCTATTTAGCATTGAGAAATTAAAAAAGCCTCATTTTAGAGTTCGCTTTAGGCCTCCATAAGTGTTGGGCCGGCCTTGGTTTTGAGTTCACCATACACGTAGCACCTGCAGCACTTGCTGAAGTTGCTATAACTTGAAAGCAACATTGAATTTCAAAAATCATTGTACAAGTAATAGGATAAAAAGTGCACCTCAAACAAGTTGGTTATACTCCAACGAACAACATTACGGACATAGCCTCCATCATTTTGGCTCTGGCACTCAAATTTTTGAAATATCTGCCCAACCTGCTCGAATCACACATCCCATATGTTATTTCCGGTGCTGGTGACAGTTGAGAAGAAACAGATGAGAAAAGCAAATACACAGAAAACAGCTTCAAGGAGCATATAAGTTAGATATAAGTATCGTACTCTCTCAGTTCCAAACAAAGAGTCCACTTTCCATATTTAAAAGTCAACATGATACTAAAACAAATCAAAATTTTAACTTAATTAAGTATAATGTTTCAGGGAACAATATCTAATTCTTTAAAAACAACATCAAGAATGATATGAATTGCAATCTGTATAGAAACAATTAAATTTATGTAAAATTTTGGTCAATTTTAAATCAAGTTGACCCAAAAAAAAAAAAAAGTCAAAATTGGACTCTTCTATTGAAACGGGAGGGAGTATTTACATAGACACGAATTCCGTGTCCTTCAGCAGAGGAAGGGGCACTCAACCGAGAACACTAGACAAAATGAATATACACACAATAAATGAAGGGGGGATGGGGAAAGAGATGAATGAAATATATGATCCAAAAAAAAAGAATGGTAGAAGGGGGTGGAGCTGAGGGAAAGAAAACCCAAAACCTGAAAGAAAGGAAGCTTGGAGGCGGAATCGAAAAGGACGAGGACATCGGGGGCAGAAGTATACTGCAACCGCCAAGTCCCATCCAACTTGTCCAACTCAATAGGTGCACCGGCATCATAGCATTCCACCCCGACCTGTCACTAAAGTCAGTGTCATCTCTTCCCATGACAACATTCATATTTTTATCATAAACTGAAGGACAATTGAAGCAATTAAAGGTGTTGCTGGAAAGGAAAAATAGAAAATACAGTGAATAATAATAGTAGTAAAAAAAGAAAATGGGAGTAAGGAGCCGGACAAGAGCCTCCTCAATAGAAGAGCGTTGATCGGGAGTGGTGACAAGGCCCCGTTGGGTGTCTTGAATGGCTCTCAACAGATTGTATTTACTGTTTTCTAAATCAGCATTCACCTGTGTAGTCAGTCAGTCGGCATTAATCAGATACAACTAGGAATGTTGTGGAGGAGTATCATATCAAATTAAAGAGGAATAAAGAAATTTAAGGGGAATTAATTGTTTCGATAGAGAGAGAGGACGGACCCGTGTCGGTTGGCTTCCAACGGTTGCCAAACAGCGGAGGCGGAAACGTTTTCTGGGGGCATCTGGCAGCAGCAGCCGCGGCCGTGAAAAAAAATTATGTGTCCGCGAAACCTCTGATAAATTTCCAACCGGGGGTTGGTACTGGAGGTGGACAATTGAAGCTAACCGCAACTCCATTTTTCCGCCAAATTAAAGCTAAATGATTGATTGGGTGGATTCCCATTTTTTGGAAATGCAAACGCTATCTCTGTACAAATAGATTTTTGTTTTGCGAAAATTGCATACGGAGATGGCCACTTGTCAATCCAAACCGTTGAACAGGAGTTTCAATCCATAACAGATTTCATGGAGAGCGGCGCTATTTTGATCACCTTTTCCTATAAATGCACCGCCTAAAAATAAAGGGACAATTATGTTTTGAGAATTGCTATTTGAACTCACAAAATTATTTAGTACATCCATTTACTAAGTACACCCCCCCAATTATTTTCAATCCCTCCAAAAACGGGATTATTATAAAATTGACCAGCGTACTATTAGTTAGGAACCGATTTAATTCCGGACTCCCAATATCCCAAAATTGACCATTGTACTACCATTTTGAGTCCAATATGGTCCTCACGACTAACGGCCCATCCAAGGATTTAACGGAGTGAGTATGTGGACACCAACGTGTAATGTTTAAGTCTGCGTGGAATTTTTTTTTTTTTCACTTAATTCCCTGGTGCTTGCGTGGAGTATTATAGTCGTTTTAGAGGGAAAAAAACACTAACTCGATTTTAACAAACACTAACTCGATTTTAACAACTAAATCGCACGAATGTCAAACAAGATTGGTAGATTGAAGTAGCTTCATCGAAGAATTCCAAGATTGAAGAAAGGTTTTCTTGAAGATTGCAAAGCGATTTGTTTGATTCAACGATCAGGTAACCACGTATTCAATTCGAAAAAAACTAGGGTTCTTAACTGAAGTGATGTGGTTATGTGAAGATCTTGGAATGATTTTTTCGACCTTTTATGATGTATGTTGCTCTTTTTTATTCGCCCATTTTGAAATTAGGGCTTTTTGAATTAAAGTAGTTGTGGTCAAAAGATTAGGGCTTAAAAAGGGGTTTCGAAATTAGGGCTTTTTGAATTAAAGTATATGTCCTGTCTTTGTCATGTTGATAACGCCCCCCCCCTTCTTGTTTATTGTAGTATACATGGTCCCCCAAAAATAAAAATTGATTGTTTACTACATATGGTCTCCCAGACCCCATTATTTATGCATGTAGTCCATTTGTGACAATAAAAATTGATTGTTTATTGTAGTATACATTGATTGTTGCTATGAGAGTGTAACATTTGTGACAATTATATTTCTTGGTTTTTATTTCATGCAGAATGTCTGAAACTATATCATTGTGCATTCACTATGATGGGCAAATTAGGACTAGTCCATATAGGCACTATGATGGTGGAGATGTGAGAAGGTTTTTTGATATACCTTGTGAGACTTTTACCTTTGCTGTGTTGAAAGAAATGATAAAATCACATTGCAAAAAGCCAATTGAAAAAATACACTACAAAGTGCCACATTATAACATGGAGGATGGGATTAGGTTTATGTGGTGTGATGAACAGATTAAGGCTTTATTAGATGTTGGTAGAAGTACCAAGTGCCTTGTACGAGATATATGTTGAACATGAAAATTCGGGATGAAAATCGGATGTAAATGATAGTGACATTGATGATGATGATCCCGATTATGATGGTAGTGAAGATGATGTGGCTAGCTTGGATCATTTAAGTGAACATGAAGATGAGGTGGTTTATTTTAGGGAGAAATTAATTGAGAATAAGAGAAAATTTGCACCTAATTTGACCCAACGAAGCAAATGTGACCTCTGCTGATGTTACTGTGACCCCTAATTTGACCCAACCTGAAGCAAATGTGACCTCTGCTGATGTTACTGTGACCCCTAGTGTTGATGAACCATTTGTTGAACCCACTACTGTGACCCAACAACCTATATCAAATGTGACCTCCCCTGATGTTATTGTGACCCCTAGTGTTGATGAACCAATGGTTGAACCCACTAATGTGACCCAACAACCTACAAATGCATTCACTCATCAAATGCCAACTGTTGAGAATGATGATTTCATGGAGCAGATTAGGAATGATGGTGGTAATATGGATGCCAGTGGGTACCACAGTGATTATGTGGACTCTAGTGACTACGATTCCCCCCACTTTGATAGTGATGATGAAAAGGACCATGAAATGGATATGTTGACCCATTACCACGTATTTGACCCCACACCAAATGGGACCACATGTACCCAATGATTGGAATGAGGTTTGCTAGCACTGCACAACCGAAGCCTTGTTTGACTGTTATCTTTGCAAATAATGGGTATGATTTAAAATGGGCCAAAAATGAAAGGATCAGACTATTAGCTGTGTGTAGGCATCCTAATTGTAAATGGAGGATTTATGCTAGCATGATGCAGACAGAAGATTCAATTCAGATCAAAGCATTTAGAGATGAACACAAGTGTGTCAGGAAGTACAAGCTGAAAATTGCTGGTTCAGCTTGGATAGCTAAGATGTGTGCAGATGATATAAGAAAGTCTCCTAGGTGGAAGTTGAAAGAAATGAAAGCTCATATTCTGAAGGTGTACAAGGTGGATTTGACTCTGAAACAGTGTGCTAGGGCTAGATCACTTGCACTGGCTGAAGTGAAAGCAGTATTGAAGGAACATTACAGTAAGCTCTATGACTATGAATATGAATTGAAAAGAAGTAATCCTGGGAGCACAGTAGCTTTTGAAACTAAAAGGTCTTTGTCAACAGGGGAGTTGATGTTTGAGAGGTTTTATGTGTGTTTTGCTGCATTGAGAAAGGGATGGATTGCAGGTTGTAGGCCTGTGATTGGCCTTGATGGTTGTTTCTTAAAGGGATATTGCAAAGGGCAACTACTTTGTGCAGTAGGTAGAGATGGGAACAACAATTTCTTTCCCATAGCATGGGCTGTTGTAAAAACAGAAAGCATCAGCACTTGGACTTGGTTTCTTCAATTACTCAGCAATGACATAGGATCTAACAATGGTGCTGGACTGACTTTGATTACAGATCAGCAAAAGGTATGTCTTTGTGTGTTTTATTTTATATAAACAAAAGGTATGACTTTGGTTTCTTCAAGTACTGTATTTAAAATATTAACTATGGTTTCATGTTTGTTGTGAATCAGGGACTTTTAAATGCCATGGGGACTGTATTTCCTGAAGCAGAGGTCAGAAATTGTGCTAGGCATGTGTATGCCAACTTCAGGAAGCAGTACACTGGGGTGCAGCTCAGAAAGTTGTTTTGGAAAGCAGCAAAAATTGGAACATTGGAGGAGCTTCATTGGGTCATGCTTGAGATTAAGGAGATAAGTGCAGCAGCTTATAACCATTTGCTCACAAAGGAACCTAGTAAGTGGTGTAGGCCATATTTCTCATGCAATAGTTGTTGTGATAGTGTAGAGAACAACATGGCTGAGTCATTTAATGCATACATTTTAGAATCTAGGTGTAAGCCAATTATCAGTGTGTTGGAAGACATAAGGGTGGCTGTGATGTGTAGGTTGGCTGATAAACAGAAGGTGTTTATGAGGCAAGATGACAATGTTTGTCCTAGAATAAGAAAGAAGATGGAGGTGTTGAAAGATGGATATAGGGAATGGACTACTGAGCATAATGGAAACAATAAATTTGAGGTCAGGAAGGGAGGAGATGGGTACTCTGTTGACTTGGTTGATAGGGTATGCAGTTGTAGGATTTGGCAGTTATCAGGCATTCCTTGCACTCATGCCATATGTGCAATTTACTTCATTGGGGATGAGCCTGATAACTATATAAGTCACTGGTTTCTTAAAGATCATGTTTTGAAGGCTTATGAATATCCTATGCAACCTGTGAATGGAATGAATCAATGGAAGAAGTTTGGAAATGAAAAAGTGTCACCTCCCATTATGAAAAGAATGCCTGGGAGGCCAAAGTATAATAGAAGAAGGGAAGAAGGGGAAAAATCTCAAACTAAAAATGACAGTAAAATTACAAGGAGAGGAAGGAAGATGAAATGCACTAATTGCAATGGAGATGATCACAATGCAAGAACTTGTAAGAATGCTAGAGTGGAAGATGACCCTGCACTGCAACAGAGGAGGAAAAGGCAACGTAAGAGAAAGCAAACAGAACCTGAAGTGCAAGTTGAAGTGGAAGACCAAGTGCAAGAGGATATTTCTGTGGTAAGACTTTTCTAAATTGTGTCCATCTAATATCTTATTTCAATGGTTCAACATAATCTAAATTGGTTTTATGTCTTTTATTATAGAGAACTGTTGGAGCATCAAATGTGCCTACTACAGGCCCCACATCACCAACTTCTCAGCACATGTATTGGCATGGTAGGAGATGCTTATATCGCAGTGAGGTATCAGCACTTAGTATCAATGAAGAGCTGTCTTTGACTGATCCATCTCAAGGTAGCCAAACACCAACTACCCCTCAATCAGTTAGAACTCAATCACCAAGGCAGTCACCAAGGCTAAGGCAGTCACCAAGGCTAAGGCAGGAACCAACTACCCCTCCACCAATTGGAACTCAATCACCAAGGCAGTCACCAAGGCTAAGGATGCTGAAGAAATGACTGAGCTGGGATGAAAATCTTTTGTTTATTTTGAGTAACAGAGGAACCAATCAGGGGATATTTCTGTAAATTACTTTTGTTGACATTGTTGGTATGATGGTGTTGGTATGATGGTGATCTGTAATGCAAGTTGACATTGTTGTCCACTTTTGTTGACATTGTTGTCCACTTTTGTTGACATTAAGTTCTGTAATGCAAGTTGACATTAAGTTCTGTAATGCAAGTTGACATTAAGTTGACATTAAGTTCTGTAATACATTAATATTAACAGAGTCAATCACCAAGGCCAATACATTGAGTCATTTCAAAAGTAGATTCAAACAACACATTGAGCCAATACATTAACATGCCAATGGCATTAACATTAACAGAGTCATTTCAAAAGTGCATAATACACTACAATTACACTAGCCCACACATTGCCAAGTGCATAATACACTACAATTACACTACACTAGGCCTAAAAAACACTAAGGACGCAACATATTGCTGGGAATTGTTTGGCCTTTGAAGATTCCCATAATTAGGCCAACAACCACTGTCCAAGCTATCAACATTGCACACAAACACCACTGCTCTCTCTGTTTTGCCTTTTGAAATCTTTCTTCCAATTTTCTTTCATGTACCTTGAGCTTTACATTCTTTTTCTTCAATTTTTCAGTTTCTTCAACCAATTGTCTAAGTTGCATTTCAGTTTTCTCAACTTGATGCTTCAATTCCAATATTTGTGTTTTCAGCCGTCCAGAAATTATGATTTTTTTGGATCTTTCAGGTAGTGCTGGGTCAATCCAAGCAAAAAAATGACAGTGCTTGGCTCGATCCTGTAAATTAAAACAATAGAGGGAAAGATTATTGCAAAATTAAAAAATAAATAAACATACACATAATTAAAAACTAACCTTATAGTTTGGACACCCAATGAACCTTCTACTTGGGTTTTCGTCACTCCAAGATGTCCACATTGGTGCTCGAACACCACACTTGCAAACCCTGTTGCAGTCATTTGCCTCTAGTTCCTTCTCTTCAAAAATTGGGGTTTCCATCGTTCTCCACGAAATCACTGCACGAAACCTTGAACAATACCCGTGATTGATCAATGTAATCGATTTCCAACAACTAAATTTTATGATAGACAAACAAACAACATATAACATAGCAAGCACCAGGGCAAGAAAATACTTAATGGAAAAAATAAAACAGAGCAAACTGGGCAAATAAAACTGAGCAAAATACATCAGAAAAGCCCTAATTTCAACAGAGCAACATACATCAGTAAAGAACTTAGCTTTTTTCGAATTGAATACAACATAGCAACATACATCAGAAAAGCCCTAATTTCAAAATGGGCGAATAAAACAAACAACATACATCAGAAAAAGGATGAAAAAACAATCCAAACACGATATTCACATAACCACAGATTACTTCTGTAAAGAACGAACCCTAGCTTTTTTCCAATTGAATACAAACAAAAAGTATGGTTACCTGATTGTTGAAATAAACAACTTGCTTTGCAATCTTCAAGCAAACCTTTCTTCAATTTTGGAATTCTTCGATGAAGCTACTTCAAAAGATCAAACACACTTTCTGAATTTGTTCCCTTGTGCGAACCGAGTGAGTGTTTTTCCCTCACTACTTCCCACCACAAATCAAGTCGACATTCCTTACCTTTGCTGTTGTGAAAATGGCGATGAAGTCTTTCCCTCCCTCTAATCTGCTCCAACTAAAACAACTAGAATACTCCACGCAAGCACCAGGGAATTAAGTGAAAAAAAAAAAATTTTCCACGCAGACTTAAACATTACACGTTGGTGTCCACGTACTCACTCCGTTAAATCCTTGGATGGGCCGTTAGTCGTGAGGACCATATTGGACTCAAAATGGTAGTACAATGGTCAATTTTGGGATATTGGGAGTCCGGGGTTAAATCGGTTCCTAACTAATAGTACGCTGGTCAATTTTATAATAATCCCCTCCAAAAACTAAGTACACCCCACCCTAATTACCTATTATACCCTTCATAATATTTATCCCAAAATATTGAAAATATTGCTAAGTAAACCCCACACCCTACACCCTTATACCCTTGTTTGCTAAGTACACCCCACACCCTATACCCTTATACCCTTGTTTGAAAGACCCGCCCACACCCCACGCATACAACGGCAATCGCAAACAACGGCAACATCAACCCACGGCAACAAGCAAAGCACGGCAACAAGCACACAACAACAACGGCATGGACTTAGTTAACATCCATTTCCCAACTTCAAACAGCTTTCTTCAACTTCAACAGCAACAATGGAAGACAATAGAGGTGTGAATCTCGTCTTTATATTCTAGGTTAAAATGCTATATATTTTTGAATATATGTGTTTAATTTTTGTTAAGTCATAGTTACATTCCATTTTTTTTGCATATTTCTGTTGAAAAAATACAATTTAAAGGAAGTTTTGTTGTAAAAATTGCATTTTTTCGAGGGGACAGTTCGGCACTGGATAGCCGAACAGAAAAGGTGGAGTTCGGCAAGGGTACCGAACAACTCCCAGTGAGTTCGGCAAGGGTTCCGAACTAGTGTGTAACTGTCCGGCATGGCTACCAAACACACCTGGAGTTGTCCGGCATGGGTACCGAACATATCAATGTTGGTTCGGCAAGGGTGCCAAACAGTGTGTTATTGAATATATATATATGTATATATTTCCTTTGTTGATCTAATACAAATTTAATATTTGCAGAAATCAATACATATCAGCGAAGAAGACCTACGACTTCAGCTAGGGCTCACAGACAAAGACAACAACAAGAAGCTCAACAACAAGAAGAACATTTACAAGAACTACTACGACAACAACAACTACAGCAGCAACAACAAGTACTTCTACAACAGCAACAACAACAACAACAATTTCTTCTACAACAGCAACAACAGGAACAACATGAGTATGAAAGAGGAGGCCCTGTTGAGGATGAGGATGAGGATGAGGATAAGGAGGATGAAGATGAAGAAGAAGAGGCATTTGTCCCGTTTCCTGGAGGGCCACAAGTTCCATTGCTGCTCACGACCTTCAATGATCATGTAGCGGTATGTATATGGAATGGGGAAGAGCGAGCATTGTTGAAGTGTTTAAATCACACTACCAAACAGGAAGAGTAGGCGATTCAGAATAACTGTAGTGAAGTAATGAAGAATTTTGTCAATAGCTCGGGCCTCAATGTGTCATCCAGATGCTCTTATGCAGAAGTGGATAAAGTCCTTGTCTCGGCATTTGTGGAACGGTGGCATCCAGAGACGAATACCTTCCACATGCCCTTTGGAGAGATGACAATTACACTTGATGATGTGTATTGTCTGACAGGACTGAATGTGTCTGGGCAACCACTGTTATCTAGGAGGAGTGTGTCATTTACACCTCAGGAGGTTGCGAATATTTTAGGAGTGCATCGCGATGAAGCGCTCGTTGGAATGCATGGTGCTAGAGGGCCATCAATAAAGTTAGAGTGGCTTCGTGAGAGATTCCAGCAAGAGGGTACCTCGGATGATGCTTTTGCATGTGCTCGGTCAGCCAGAGCATATTTGTTGTACACTATTGGTTGCACTCTTTTCGCTGACAAGAGTGGGACACGGGTGAACACGAGCTACTTAAAGTTTCTGGATGACCTGACCAGCGTGGATACGTATGCCTGGGGGGCTGTAACTCTTTCGTATTTGTATAGACAGTTAGGGCAAGCGTCTTGAGCTGAGACAAAGCAGATGGCGGGATATTCGACGCTATTGGAGGTAACATACTTGTATTTTCAGTTCATTACATTCAAACATTAGAGAAAGTCATATGTTATGGAACCATAGTATATTTGATCGAAACTGTTTTATTGCATGTAGGCTTGGATATACGAGCATTTTCCTGCTTTTAGGCCTCCATATCGATCAAATTACAGGGTTCAATACCCACTTGCAATGAGGTGGTTACCACAAGGAAAAGTTGGTGCCTCGATGCAAAAATTGATCCAATACCGAGAGCGTCTTGACGTCCTTAAGGCCAATGATGTGAGTGATATTTAATTTAGTTTTCTTTTTATTTTATAACACATGTATGTTAAATTAATTTTCTGTGATTATTGTAGGTAATTTGGAGTCCATATACGGGTGTTTTTAGGGAGTTACATCCATTTCCCGCCGTCTCGTTATATCATGGATGTTTAGTGGCGTGCAATGTTGTGGAACCATACCATCCGGACCGAGTTCTTAGACAATTCGGTTATGTTCAGACGATTCCATGTACACCGATCGCGCGATGTCCATGTCGGATGGGAAAAAAGAGTTTGTCTACCCTCCGCCCCTTGTACCATACTTTCTTGTTTGGGATAGTCACGTCCTATCTGGCGATCGTCTTGGCAATATTGCTCAACTACCATGGGAGTGTGCCCACGACTATATGCGGTGGTACAATGCACATTCACATCCGTTGGTTCAAAACCCCGAGAGACGGTCCCCAGTTTACCATGACATCTCGGCTCCGAGACGCGCATGGGAGATGATTACGTCATGCGAATTTAGTACAACCTCCGTGCGAGATGGAGGTTAGGGGATCGGCGATGACGGATGAATTGGCGGATGTATTGGACAGATTTATATGATAGTGGGAGGTCCAGATAATGCGGGACCTTCTACCGGAGGGCGAGACGAGGCGGGTCCATCTACTTACGGGCGTGACGAGGCGGGTACATCTATGGCGGGACTCGTCGTAGGAGACGACGAAATTGATTAACATTTGAAAAAGAAACTTTTGATGTAACTATTGATTCAAACAAGTATTTGATGTAACTATTTGATGTAACTTTTGATGTAACTTTTGATGTCACTTGTTATGAGAATTGATGTAACTTGTTATGATAATTGATGTAAATTTTTATGTTATATTATGTTAGCGTCATTTTAATAAATGTTAAGTATGATTGGTTTGGACAATATAACCATAGCATTATGATACTTTATGTTTTGTGATTGGTGTAAATTTTTTTAAAAAAAATTGCAACTATGGACATACTGTTCGGTAGCCATCAACCGGATCGTTTACACACTGTTCGGTACCCCCACCGAACTTGTTAAGAACAGCTCGGTAGCCCTGTCGAACCAATAACATGCTGTTCGGTTAGGGTACCGAACAGATATTAAAGTGTTTGGTAGCCCCACCGAACTGGTTAAGAAAATTTCGGTAGCTGCTTACTGAACAGTGTGTTGAGTTTGAATTTTTTTTGCTTAACTATCTGAACATCAATCCAAAAACAAATTCATGCCAAACTAAAAAAAAAACAACGAAATATTGACATCAAACATAACTATTTCCATCGAAACTACCATCAACCATACCATAAAGTGTTAGTTTACATCAAACTACAATCAACTACGATATAAACTAGCCTAAAAACATTCCAAACAACCTCATCTAGTTTACATCAACAATGTTTAGTTTACATCAACGATAGTATCTTTACTATCCGTAGTGCGACTGTTTCTTCCATCAATCGTTTCAACATCGTACATATCTAATTGAACTTTAAAAATATCCTTCCAAGGAGCTGCACATTGTAACCGATTCGTTTCCCAGTATGTTGTCACCGGAGGCAATGGGGCACCTTCGCGCAAGAACACCTTCAATAGAAATACATATATGTCATTTAGGGCAATATAAAGTGTTGTTTTAATATAAATTACACATTATATAAATAGATGTGTGCGTACCTGGATATAATGGTCTCTGTTCACGCAACCGGTACATATCAATTTTGGATTGGATGGGGGTTCGGTTCTCAAAGGTAGGTACATGATTGACATTCTCTTATCTAAACTAACAAAGGCAACATTATAGAATGATGCAACCAAGTAACCCATATATGGGTTACAAAACCAATATTTCTTCGGTGCAGTCACCTCGTAGTAGTCGAGACTTTTCAATACCTTATCAACCATACCATGTTCGTTGAAAACCTGTGCGTAGAAGTCTAAGTGGCTCGACAACTCATGATGGAGGTCACCTCGAACCCTACCCCAATCCTCTTCTTTATATCCAACTAATTCAGCTATTGCCCTGAAACCGCAATGCCCATCACCAAGAACATTCTTAATGTCTTCAATAAAATCTTTAAATTTTGGTGGTAGTAGATGAATATAACCAGTCGAAGTTGCAGCTCGGGTGGTTCGGCGAACAACCTATTGAAAAAAGATAAATTGACGTCAATATACTTTATGAAAACTAATATTAAATATGACTAATTAATTAAATATAAAAAATTAAAAGTATTTATCGGAATCTTTGTCTTCGTGGTCGTGAATGTAGGACGTTTAGATGATGGACCAACCTCGTAGGTAACGAGTTGTTCTTCAGCCGGCGAACAACTACCTTGATCAATGGCCTCGACATACTCAAATGCGCTAGGATCCCGTTTTGTTGATTTGGACAACCTAGGCTTTGCAATCTTGGGACGACCACGAGTTTGGACCTGAGGTCTGGGTATCACCAATGGTGTTGTTGCTGGATTCGAGGCTTCCATCAATCGTTTCAACATTAACAGTCTATCCTCCGTCCGGGCGTCTCTAAAGTTTTTACAAACTCGTCAACGCAATGAGTCATTTTAACTTCTAGTTCCTCCCTCACACCAACAACCTCATCTCCCTTAGGTGGTATCATATCTAATTTTCTCCAAAATGAATCAACCTTTTTAAGGGGAATTGGTGTGTTCGATCTCACATACTCGGAAATCTCATGACGACATGGCAATCCACAAGTCTTTCTCAATGAACAACCACACAACAGAGGGTCTACAGGATCTTCACCGATTCCACTCATTTCTTCATAAATCTTGTTCAATGCATGTATTGACACCACACCTCGCAGAGACATAAATACAATTGATTTGTATTTATGTTGAACTACATTCTTGCTCTTCTCAAATGATTGCTTTATTGCATTGTGTGATGTCTCAATGAGCGTGTGAATCTGTTGCCAACAAGTATCGAAGTTACCCTGGCTGGATCCGAGCTGTCTTTTCAACGCTGCATGATGGCTCTCCACCCTGAAATCAGAAATTCATTGGTTCAAATCACATCTTTATCTAAGACATATAGAAATCAATATACATTGAAGTGAATATACCTGTTTGTTGTGGTGTTGTCAAAATGGATGACGGTATTTGTCCAACAAGCAACAAATCTCTCCTTGTACGGCACTACCCAATGCTCAATGACATACTTCAAAGCAGATGGATATTCTTTGAAGTTTGATTGCAGGCTGCTGAGGAACTGATCAAACTCTACCTCAGTATCTGCGACCACTAACACATTCCAAGCTGCAATAAACGAATCCCACATCTCCTTTTTTCGGAAAATTTTCTTGCAATTTGCCAAAACATTCTTATTAATATGCCACCGACAAAGAAAATGTCTCGAAGAGGGAAAAGTGTGCTCAATTGCATTCATTAAACCCTTTTCTCTATCAGTAACAATTACACTGGGTAGCTCAGATTGATGCATCAAGGACTTCAATATTGTGCATGCCCACACATAGTTGTCTTCCTTCTCGGACTCCAAATACACGGCAATAGAAAGTCATATGTGTCGATGTCACACCAACAATCTCCAACAAAGGTAACTTGTACCTATTTGTCTTGTAAGTACAATCCATAAAGATGACCTTCGGAAAACACTTCAATAAATCAATGCTCGTCGGGTGAGCAAAGAAAAGATCCTTTACGATTAGTCTTTTGCGGCCGATCATGATATAAATACCCATGCTTCTTCAATTGAAACATAAGTCGTTGCATTTCGATCGGCCATCACGCTCAGTAACTTTACTCTTCGTACGAGCATTGTAGATCGTCTTGATTGTGGACTTATTCTGTTCAAATTTTTGTTTTAAACCAAATAAATTGTCTTTCGGTTTACTATTGTTGTGTGACAAATCAACTACATATTCCTCCTCTTCCACTGATAATCGCCAAAGATATGAGTGGCCTTCTAAGTATTCCGTAGTTGGATGATTATGCACACCACATTGAATCTCTAATTGCCATTCATTAGCGTATAATCGCTTCCCCTCAAACGAAAAGGACATCCACACTTCTTCGTACCAGTTTCTCTCTTCCTCTTTCGTTTACTCACATTAGCATTACCCTCTTCGACATTTTCTGATGCTGATGGTAGTGCCTCAACCTTTTTCTTTTCACGGTAATGGCCACTACGTTCACAAGTCATCAACATTCGAGCCCTTTTGCAACTAGCTGTACCACTGTCCGACCTGCTGATTATTATGACAATGCCATGCTCTTGTCCCCTAGCACGCACCCAATCAAACATAAGCTCACGAGATGAAAACAATTCATGCGTCGTGAAAACTTCGGTGAAATCCATGGCAATATCTTCAACATCGTTTTCAACTTCAGGTTGATACGGAATGATCTGATTTTCTTCGGGGCCAATCACACTGCCCTCCGAAGACAACGTATTTGAATCCTGTTAACAATTACAATAACAAGACTTAATTAGCAAATAAACAAACATACTGTTCGGTAGGTACCCATGGAACAAAAAGTGGACTGTTCGGTACCCCTGCCGATCAACATGAAGACCGTTCGGTACCCATACCGAACATAAGAGTATGTGTTCGGTACCCTTGCCGATCTACTTCAAGGAATTTCGGTGGGTACCAGCCGGACAAACTACAACATGTTCGGTATGGGTACCGAACAGTCTGTATAATGTTCCATGATCCATTGCCGAACACGATACCCAGAAAAACTCAAAAAAACGGAAGAAAATTGTAATTAAAGACATGAAATGAGATGAAATACTTACATAATTGGTCCCTTTGGCTGGTTTTTCCATTGTTAGCAGCAATGTGGATGTATTAGGTGGAATTTAGGGTTTGAAGTAGGATGGAAGTTGGAAGATGGAAGAAAAGTTTGAGTTTGAATTCTAAAAATTTAGGGGTGTATTTAAAATCTTGGGGGGGGGTGTACTAAGTATTATTGAAATTAGATAAAAATAAGGGTGGGGTGTACTTAGTAACAATAAGGGTATTTAAGTCTAAATTTATAATGGCATTTTCGTAAATTTTGTTGGTGAGTGTACTAAGTAATTATGTGGGTTCAAATAGCAACTCTCAAATAATATCTATCTAACAATAGAGCTTGACTCTCACGTCTGGTTTTGTAAAAGACAACTATCGGCCGAGATTTTTCCAAATTACTAAAATCGAACGGATAAGATTGGATCAAACTTTCGCGCGTGTGAAGGCAGGTTTCTACCCCTCTCTCTCTCCCGTTCCCCCAACTTGCTTTCTTCTCTTCCAAATCCCTAAAACCTCACTTCACCGGCTCCACTACCTCCGCCATCACCTCAGATCTACCCCTCTCTCTCTATCTCTCCTTCGTAAATGTTCGTTGACTCTCTCTCCCGTTCCCCTCTCACTTCACCGGCTCCACTACCTACGCCATCACCTCAGATCTCGCCTCCAAAATGGCCTCTTCCTCTTATCCTTCTCTCCCTCCTTAGCTGGCCTCTCCGGCTACGACTTTGACGTGGTCAACATGGATCACTATTAACATGGAGCGGAGCAAGCTAGAGAGGCAAAATGGCTGGAGAAGGAGCGGAATTGGAGAGGCAATGTATTCTGTTCTTTAATCCTTGGTTGTGTTCTCTCTCACAACTTTTCACGATTGCGCTCGTGATTGCTCACCAGGTTCGTCTTATTTGTTTCCCTCTCTCTGTATGAATCAATTTCGATTCAGTTTATTCTTTTTTGTGCTCCCTTCCCATTTCGATTCAGTTTATTGAACCAGAGAACTCCATTTTTCTTGATTTCTATTTTTATTTTCATTATACCTTTTCTGTTATTTTTCTTTTTCTTTTTCTTTCTCAATACCAAGGTTTGAGTAATATTTGATTTCTCCTACAATTGGTGATAAACACTTAAAACCCCTGTTTTTGGAAATCATGCTCAGGCTTTAGATGCTTAGATAAGATATGAAATGAGTCATTGGGTCGTCCATGGAATATTTCAGCTGTTGTTATTGAGTTGCATTTTGATTCATGAATTATCAGAAAATTCAAGAGAGATTAAATGCTTAAGTTAATATTACCTTCATGGGATAAAGGAGGATTTGCTTAATGCTACTCAGGAATGAAAAGCATGACATTCTGTATGAATACGAGTTACAAAACAGGAGATATCAATGATTAAGGTTTATGAATTTCTAGCTATGTACATGGCTGGGAAAGATAAAAGTGAACATCTTGGTGCTGCAACTATTATTTGTGATTCTCAAAAGCCTTGCATCAATACCAAGGTTTGAGTAATATTTGATTTCTCCTACAATTGGTGATAAACACTTAAAACCCCTGTTTTTGGAAATCATGCTCAGGCTTTAGATGCTTAGATATGATATGAAATGAGTCATTGGGTCGTCCATGGAATATTTCAGCTGTTGTTATTGAGTTGCATTTTGATTTTCTGTTCATATCATGAATTATCAGAAAATTCAAGAGAGATTAAATGCTTAAGTTAATATTACCTTCACTTTGAGAGTCTCCTCACTAATTAATTTTAAGTCAAGTTTGGATTAATTTTTTTCTGACATTGTTATTGTTGCAAGACTTCGAATTTAGTAGGCCGGCCCCTTTGGTTCTAATCATCACACATATATATTTACCCTCTCACTAATACAAATATATATATATATATATATATTTGGGTGGGGTGTTCAATTCATTGTGTAACTCATCTTTCGTGATCGTCGTGTTCAATGGTTAGTAATTACATTCTTAATTCATGCATAATATATTGTGTTTATTTTGGATTTTTCTTTATTATTTTCCATAGAACTAACCTTTGCAAAATAATATATGTAGAAAGATCCCCAACTTTCCCCACTTTTTTGGTTCTTTAGAGATTAGACATTGTTTGATTGTTAGATAGATTCCTAAATCTATCCCAAAAGGGTGCCATTATTATTTGGTTGGGCAAGCCCTTTCTTAGAGAAGGGCCAGAAGGCAACAAGTGTAGGTTTTCTCCTTACGAGAGCCTTGCCTGGATTAGTGCGTAGTAGTAGTAGGTCTCAAAAGGGTGCCATTATTATTTGGTTGGTCAAACTGCTTGCCAATGAAGCCTTTAAAGGTAAATCAAATCATTCAAATCTCAAACTAATTCTTACCTCTGAACGAACCCTTTTGTTTCTTTAATTGTTAGTGGTCGTTTGGTATGCAAGAATCGCCGTTCTTCTTTATTGCAATTCGAACCGTTATTATGGAATGTAAAATATGAAATGAAATGACCATTGTTGGGTACTAAATGAGCAGTTTTGGTGTTTATTTATGCAAGAACCCATAGACTCATTGAATTTTTTGGTTGTTTTATTGAACTATCTATTCATAATTTTGGTGGGTAGTGATGAATTTTAATTTTTCAGCCCATAAAAGTTCGCAAGCAATTGATCTGTATTCGCAAGCACTTGAAATAAATAGTGAAAATGTCGTATGCTAGGCGAATCGTGCTTTTGCACATACGAAACTGGTGGAATACGGTAGTGCGATACAAGATGCATAGAAGGCTATTGAGATTGATTCTTGATTTTAGATGTAGGGAGCAAATATATATATATATATATACACAACCATTGGTAACAGTTGACAAAAAGATAGCCAATTGGCAAAACAGGAAGGCAACATTACATGAAAAATTTATGAATTGATAAACATGGAACAAAGAGGAGGAATACACGTCACTCAAAATCTGTATATATGAATTCTCCGGATAGAGCCAATTGTCCACACACACACCCTCCCTTACGACCAAATTTACATTGAACACTGAAGTCTGTCAATATACCTGATCAACATCTGCAGTGAAGCACACAACCTCATAGCCATAATTTTCCTTGAAACATACAAAATAATAAAATTAATTAAGAACAGAATCTAAAGTACACTCCAGCCAATTAGAAGCATGGGTGAGTAAATAAAGCTTACACTGTAAAAATATTAGCAAGTATGAGCATGAGGTGAAGAGAATGCAACAAATCAAATGAATCTTTAATAACACTTTAAGTACAAAACATCGCTCTCATTCGTCCTCCTCTTTCATTTTTTTCTTTTTGATCTCTCATTTCTCTCACACGTTTCAATTAGATGTTTTACATGAATTGAAAATTGAATTGCTTTTGGTAATATAGATTAGAACCCTTTTTGATTGTTGGTTATTGAATTTACTTTTGATTGATTTCCATTTGTTGATTGCTTTATGTCAAAGTTCAGATGTTTGGTGCAAACCTGCATCATGGGCCATGTAAATTTAGCTAATTTATGTTAATTCTTGATTGGTTATGCAATTTGGTGTTTCAAAATTTCCCATTCTTCTTATGTTTATGTTGTCTTTTATAGGATTTTGACTGCTGGTGCAAAGCTGCATCATGGGCCATGTAAATTTAGCTAATTTATGTTAATTCTTGAGTGGTTCTGCAATTTGGTGTTTCAAAATTTCCAATTCTTCTTATGTTTATGTTGTCTTTTATAGGATTTTGACTGTTGTTTTTGTCGTAGTGACTTCTGTTTGATATTTCAGCTCCCTTTGATGTAGTTCTCAAAACAACTCCATTTGATATCCGTGCTTGACACGTAAGGCCAATAAGTAGATTTCTTATTAGGAGAATTTCCAAGTCGAGTGACTCCTACCGCCCTTTCAAAAAGGGCTTTTCCATATCAATAGTCTCAACGAAAAACCTTATTTGATTCATCTACTACACTAATTAAAGTGGAAAGTTCAATTCATTGATCTGAAAACCACATGTAAATAAACATATATGTCTATCTGCTAAACGATTGTCATCTTATTATTTTAATTGGAGAAAGCAGCCTTAGATTGTCATATGTCTAACCCTTTTACTTTCTCTACACTTTCTTACATAATACTGATGCTTAGAATCTAAGACCAGGGAAGCCGATTGAATTCTTCATCTTTTTATTACCTTAGGGGAAGTCTGGGTTTTTCTGCTGAGGTACAAATTTTGATGTCATGCATTACTCCTTATATAAAGCAAATAATTACGTATCTTAGATATCAGTTCAAAATAGTTGGAATATTTTAAAGATTTAACTGTTGAAAGCTTTGCCATAAGTAGCTCCGAATGCAGCTAATGAGTTGTCAGGTCAATTTGCTAATTGTAAGATCCTGCTTGAGGTGTATTATGAAGCTAAATGCTGCTCAAGTACCATGTCATGCATCACTCCTTATATAAAGCAAATAATTAGGTATCTTAGATATCAACTCAAAATAGTTGGAATATTTTAAAGATTTGACTGTTGAAAGCTTTGCCATAAGTAGCTCCGGATGCAGCTAATGAGTTGTCAGGTCAATTTGCTAATTGTAAGACCCTGCTTGAGGTGTATTATGAAGCTAAATGCTCCTCAAGTACCATGGTCGTTTCCATAAGCAATATTGGTTGGCTTATATGTAGGAGCCAAAAACCCTCCCACCCCATTGTCCTCTCTTAAACTAACAGATAGCTATGTATGTACTGGAAGTTTTATATATTTTCTATTTTTTCTGTGATGGTTAAATTAATCTTACCATAAGAAACCGTTGTTTATGGATTGATATTTTCTATGATTTAATATTTCTATAGGATGTGAAGTAAATAATCTTTATGAGCATTATATTAGGAAAATGGGTTTTATCTTCACAACTAATCTTTAACCGGAGGGTCTGAAAATTTTCTTTTGTCCCTTTTGTACTGATTGCAGTTGGTTAAAATACCTTCTTTTATTTTTTTGGGTAGTGTGGTTAAACTTTGAATATGAATTCATATTGTCTCATATTGCCTCTTACGTGAGCATCAACTGTTGTCTCTAAAGGAAACCAGCTTTTTACGTGCACTGCCTGAAAAGCCTAAAATGTCAACTGAGAAAATCGAAAACAACCAAACATAGTATTTAGATTTGTATATTGCTTATGTAACATATTTAAATTGAAATACTCAGATCAATTTTACTTTAAAATTGTGTTTTTGTCCCCCACCCCTTGATATACCACATTGAAAATCATGAAAAATTAACTGTGCTTTTACACATGACTTTTTAATGCATATTTTAGAAATGTAAAAAGGCTTCTTAAAAAACATCTATGTTCCCAGTTATATTTTTCTTTTCATTCTGCAAATTTTTCAATTGAGTTGTTTTTCAATTGATTTTTTTTTTCAATGAATGTGTTTGATATCTTTTTTGTCTCACGTGTAGGTGGAAGTAATAGAAAAATTTATTGCAGCTCGCGTTGCTAAAGCAGATAGTGTTGTGAAGAAAGAGCCTCCAGAAGAAGATTAAATTTTTATTATCGAGCAAACAAAAAATAATGTTGTTACATTTCTTTTTTTTTTACAATTGAAATATTTTATTATTGGTTTTCTTACAAAATAAATGAATTAATATTTCATTATTTTTGTGTCATTTAGTCGTATTTACCCTCTACAAAACTAGGAGCACACATTAACTTTGAGCACGCATTGATTCGATGTCATACTTTAGAGCCCGTTTGTTCATACGTTTTGGCCAAAATGCAGGGTTAAAATGCAACTTATTCCTTAGCTTAGCGTTTCAACGCTGCGTTATAAAAAGTAACGTATTCAAAACGCAGCTGTGTTTTAAAACACTAAAATTTCTAGCATTTTCTCAAAATGCAGATTTTAAAACGCAATAGGGAATAAAAAGCTGCGTTTTGACATAATATATTCCAAACACATTTCTAAAGAAAAAAATCGTGTTTTAAATAATCTGCGTTTTAGAAATATTGCGTTTTTAAAACACTGTATTTTGAAAACGCTATACTAAACGGGCTCTTACACCGTGCCATAGGCACGGGCATAAAACCTAGTACCATTGACAAATCAAAATGGCTAATCCTAATCACACATCCGGCTGAGTGCAAAACATAGGTGCTAAATTTAGGATTGAAATACATTTACCCCCCTCCTTTTGTTAAATTATAATAATATCTTGCTGTTATTTTTTTATTATTATTATTGTGTTATAATTTATATTAAATAATGTATGTTTTTGACATTTTGTGTTAAATTATATTTTTCAGCTGTTATACTATATATTATTATTAAAAAATAAAAAATTGGACAAGCCGTCTATCCCTCCACAATCACCTAAGGTTCGCATCCCCCCGCCCTAGGTGGTAAATTGTCAAATTTTCATATCTGAAGGGAAATCACCAATGTTTTAAAACTTTAAAATTAGGGACATCTTTGGAATTTTGCCAGGGGTGGCTGCATTTAACATATTGGGGTGGCTATATTCAGCACCTCTGTGCCAAAAATCATAATCACACGCGTGCGAAGGGGTGAAGGGGTAAACGCTTAACATTTCAATGAATTCCATTTAATTGCTACCAACCATTACATTCATTTCTGTAGGCCGTAGCTACATCTACATTGGTTTCCATAGCTAAGCCTATAGGCCTATAATGACCTACACCAGACTATGTACGGATACGAAACTACAATTTTCCTAAATAAGGTAAAAGGAAGGTGACAATGTCCGTTACCAGCTTGAAGATGATGCCTGAATGAAATATGATTCCATACCATTTTTAAACTAGCAAAGTGATTATCTCACCATACTAATTTATTCATCCAATTTGAAAGTTACACCAGAATTGTGTATATTCTGTGAAGGCCAACTTCATCGGATGCATGCCAATATATGAATTATATCAAAAGGGACTGTATATGTAATGTGATTTTACATTTTATTCTAATAGAAAAAGGGAAAAAAAGAAAAACTTTAAGGAGTTAAAGGCGTGCAGGCAGCGCGCAACCTAGAAGAACCAAGTTGCACCATCCTTTGTTGTTGCACCATCCGACCATGTCTGATGCACATGCAGCCAAGTGAGCCCTTGCGTGGGCTTCTTGCCCTGAGAGCAAAAAAATAAGCATATCAGAAAACATTAAATTGCAGTTTTAGCACGAGAATTCAGTATTACAATGTTGAAACCTACCTTTGAACTTAATATCACTGTCGTCACACAACACTGCTGTTTTTCACCTGCATGATTCAGAGAGTTGTTAGAGAACACAAGAAGGGGATTTTCTGGGCAGGTAGGAAGAAGCATATTAATAGAAACTTTGAGCCTCAGCCGACTTGACTCGGATGGAATCCTTCTTTCCGATATATGTATTCACTGGATTTGGTTGACTCAAGCAAGATAAAAACAAAACGTAATGCACACCATTTAAGTAACAAAATTTGGTTGTTCTCTGAAGGATGTCCAGTTCTAGGATGGATAACTACTGACCACCACCCATTTGAAGTGAAAGGATGATTTCAGAGCAGAAAAGTTAAGATTCGGAATTTCATGACCAAGTGACCAAGATCACCACCTGTTACTTGTCCACCCTAAACCAAAGTTGTGGACGTTTTTGTGGCTAATGCATCCACTGAAAGACCTAATTTACAACATTCAAGAAAAAAAGTCAAGAAGCACATGCACTGGTAGACAGAGACAAACAACCCTAACCTTTTAACACATTTACTGGATTCAGTTAGAAAATAAAATTGTGGTTACATGGCTTGGATCATTATCCACCACTTGATGACTTGTTACTATTATAGGTGCATAAAGTCAACCTTATCAGACAAATTCAAACAATTGGTGACACGTTAACAACTGGCTAAGTCTCCCCATTTGCCAACTAGCAGACCCCATGTAGCAAGGGGGCAACAAAATGTACCCAAAGCCAGGCTATGCACAAATTTCTGATTGTAAATGGTGGCGACTGTAGACAATGCTCCCGCACCACAACCTGAGGAAAGCAAGGGTACCTAGGTTGGCAGTAAGAGGAGCTAATACGGAGATGTTTGTCTGAGATATGATTATACACACACAGATGCATGGCTCCACTGGCCCTCAACTACACCATCTAGAAAGATTTTTGCCACACCAGTAATGATCAATAGAGACCATCCTTGCACAATATTCATGAATTACAGGCCGCTGGTGCTTATAAATTTTCTAGGTATTTAATTTGATTTCTGTTAAATTACCAATTCATCTAAAAGCTTAAGCTATTAGAGAGGGGCTCAACAATATATATCAACACTCCCCCCGCACGTGTGACCCGTCCATACACGAAGACAACAAGGGTCACACGTGGAGAAAATTAACAAACAAGCCTCACCAAAGGCAACATAAACGCAAGCGGGAAGATTTGAGCCACAGACCTTGCCAGGAGCGGAGCTCTGATACCATGTTAAGTTACCAACTGATCTAAAAGCTTAAGTTATTAGAGAGGGGCTCAACAATATATATCAACAATTTCCTCAACCAACCTTAAGCGACGTCACTCTACCTAGGACTGTCATGTTTTCACCTCCCTTATACCCTCCATAATCTAGTAGTGCCTCCAGTACAACCCATAGTGCACTGCATTTCCTCCTACAACCACAGGGTTATGGAACCTTTATCAGCTTCAGGAACAATATGAAAGGAAAGAGTTCAACGAGTTTTACTACAATACAAGGGTCCACCTACATTATATACTCCCTTCATTCCATGTAAAGTTTTGGGATGTTCCACTTAAAGACTCCACTTCAAAAATTATCCTAGAGTCTAAGCATCTTGGAAACTCTAAAGTATTTTTGTAATTATGACCAACTCAAAGGATGCTAATAATCCCTTGACTATTTGACTTTTTAAACATGGACTCTTTGAGCGCAATGGAAGGAGTACAAATTACTTAAAAGGGTTAAATACTTTCTTTTTTTTGATAAGTAATAATTATGTAGATCAAATTGCCAAAACAGGTGATGAGTCCTTGTATACAAGGAGTATATTGCAAAAGATTAGCTATACACAAACTACATCCTGTTAATTACTTTTTACCTATCGAACTTTGTTTAAGGGTCCAAAAAACCTATCGATGTAATTTTGTATATTTAAATCCAATTGATGTTTGAAAAAAGGCATCAAAAATCTCACCCCGTCAGGTATCCTTCCAAAAACCCAACGGGATGCTAAATCTCGTCTTCTTATCTCTAACATGATCAATATTTGAGGCATAATCACTCTCCTCACGCTCTGAGTTCTCATCAATCTCACTGTCCTCATCATCATTTGTCATCAATTTCAAGAGCTTTATCAAGTTATTAGCATTCTGTTAGGTAAAATTGGATGGAAACATGACGGAGAGGCTTTTTGATACCTTTTCTCAAGCGTCAATAAGATTTATATGCACAAAATTACATCAATAGGTTTTTAAACTCTTAAAGAAAGTTCGATGGGTGAAAACGTAATTAACCCTACTTAAAATTGGAAATATTGCCTTGAACGTTGTGCTAGACAAAAAAAGAATGATTAGAATGATGGAGAATAAGGAACGGAAGTTTGAAACATCCATGTCAATAGAATTCTCTCCTTTTCAAGCAAATAGCAGGACCTGGTCTCAAAGCCACACCAAAAAAGTAGGAGGGTTCTCTTCCTATAATAGTATCAATGAAGCTTGTCATTTCGTACTCCGTCTCAGTCTCTCCATCTTCTCTTTTAACAGAATCTTGTCCCCCTACCTTGACTTGTACTATCCAGCCATCTCTCTTTGGACTGGGGAGATCACTATATTACTCCCCACCCCCACCCCCAAATCTTCTTTTGTGTTAATTTATATTTATTGTGATCCGTCAATAAGAACCTTTAGTGCAACGACTTTCTATCAGCTCTCCAACCCACATCGGACGCTATGATACCATACATCAATTATCAATGATAGAAACCCCATACATGTCACTGTTGATAAGAGATACCTCCAAACTAATAGTTTTAGGAAAGAGAGAATTTAGGTTCTCAGTGAAGCATCTACAAAAGAGACTGCAAGCTTGTCAATTCTTAATGTCACTCAATGAAAATCAATGTGTTGTAGCAATTAGATGAATGAGGCTTACAGATTATCAACAATGGAGGAAGGAAAAACGTTAACGGCCAGATTTTTTTTTGTTTGATAAAAAAAGAATATTATGGAATAAAAAGAACGTACAAAAGGGAAAAGAAGTCATCAGAAAAGAAAATTTTTTTTGATAAGTAATAATAATGAATATATAAATGAAGCGCCAAAACAGGTGACGCATCCTTTGTACACAGGAAGTATACTCTAACACAAAACCTAATACACCAAAAAGCTATTCACAAACTCAACAAAAGAAATAGATATAGGGGATGCCGACTCTGTGCACCCAAAAAACAAAGTCTGAAGGTTGAGTCCTTCGATGTATCAACATTCGTCTCTTCATTTTCAAAACCCATACGAATTCCTTCTCTCCAAATAGCCCAGCAAACACCTCATGGGGCAACCTCCCAAATATTGTTAGAGAAAGAGTTCTCTAACAGAAAGAAAGAGTTCTTTAACAGAAAGAAAGAGTTCTCTAACAGAGCTAGGCATTGCCCATGAAATGTGGAACAAATTAAGGAGAAAATTCCACAATTCCCTCGCTACAAAGCAATAAGAGATGATTGCACACTCCCATCTCCCTTGCACATATAACACCAATTAACATAAATCTTCTTCCGAACCGGCAGATTATCACGTGTAACCCAATTATTTCATGTCATTATTTGTTTTACCAGCTTCAGTCCGTCAGCGTTTAGAGAAGTTGGAGAGGGATTTTTTGTGGGAAGATTCGATGGTGGATTGAAAGTATCATTTGGTCAAGTGGGACAAGGTCTGTCGAGCGTTAAGGATGGAGGCCTAGGGATTAAGAGTTTGAGAAGGGTTAATAATGCTTTGATGGGTAAATGGTTATGGAGGTATTTGACTAAGAGGAATGCTCTTTGGCGGAGAGTGGTGGTGAGCAAATACGGGGTTGGTACTCATTTTTGGCATTCGAATGAGGTCTCTATGTCTCATGGGTCGGGGGTTTGGAAAGGGATAAGGAAAGGTTGGCCTCCATTTGTGCATAATATCTCGTTTGATATTGGGAATGGGACTACAATTCGTTTTTGGATGGATAAGAGGTGTGGAGATTTGGAGTTATGTAGTGCTTTTCCATCCCTTCTTAACATTGCAATTGATAAGAATGCTATGATTAGTTTTTTGATCTCTTTTGAGAGTGATAGGGCTATTTGGAATCCAACTTTCCGGAGGAATTTTCAGAATTGGGAAGTGGAGTCTTTTGTTCATATGTCCGATTTACTTTATTCGCATCATATTGACAGAGATTGCGAGGATAGGGCTATATGGGAGTGTTCTAAGAACAGAAAATTCAGGGATCGTATTTTCGAGTTTTGGGGAATTTTGAGAGGGGCCCTTTTCCTTGGAAAGCTATTTGGAAGACTAAGGCTCCAGAAAGAGTTAGATTTTTAGTGTGGGAGGCAGCTAACATTGCTATTCTCATTGGGGGCAATTTACGGAAGAGGAAAATGTATGTGAACTGGTGCTTCATGTGTAGGGGGGATGGAGAGAGTGTCACTCATCTCTTGCTTCATTGTCCCGTGACGAGTGAGATTTGGAACATGATTTTTAATCTCTTTAATCTGTCTTGGGTGATGCCTGGTTCTATCAAGGATCTTCTTCTTTGCTGTCTTTATAGAAGGGATTTTATTTGGGAAGTTATCCCTTAGGGGGTGTGGTGGGCCATTTGAAGGGAGAGGAACCGAAGGGCTTTTGAAGACGAGGAATGATCTATGTCTGTGTTAAAGAACTCTCTTCTTCATTTGCTGTTTTTTTGGTACACGGATGTAGACGGGCCTGTGGCTAATTCTTTTGTGAGTTCATGGATAGTTTTGGCTCTTGATTTGCTTTTGAGTATACTCTTTGTATACATAGGACGCGATACCTGTTTTGTCACTTTTTGTCTATAATATATCTTACTTATCAAAAAAGGATAGCTTGGCTCATAGCTTTGTACACACACAAAAAAAAAAACCACTTTGGTCGGGGCCTTGGACTTCCACATTGTCTCCAAGGGAGCTCGACAAATCCTGATACTAAGATTTAACAGAAAATCTGCTGTTCTTAGTTAGACCTTTTGAGCAAAAAGGTGTTCAAAAAACTAGCCAAGAGAGTCTAGCTCATAGTCACGAGGCTGGCCTCAAAAGCAAGGACTCCAAGTGACAACTTCCTCTTTCACTTATAAGACAACACTAACGATAGCATCCTTGTTGGCAGCAAAATTAAAGAGCAACGGGAAAGCTCTCCACAACTCTAAATTACCACACCATTTATCTTTCCAGAATCAAATTGAATTTCCGGTCCCAACTTAAAACGAGATATGTTTTTTGAATAAATCCCACCCTATCCAAATCCCTTTCCATACACTCACTCCATGAAGCTTGTACACTTTCATTGGGATACCACGGATGAGTGCCACCCCATATTTGCCCACCACTACTTTATTTCACAAGGCCTCTTTGTCCGTAAACTATCTCCACTTGCCATCAAAGCAGTATTGAAAGTTCTAATATCTTTAATCCCAAGACCTCCTTCCTTCGGCTTGGAGGTTGCCCATGTGATCAAATGATACTTTCTCTCCTCCATGGAACCTTCCACCAAAAAAATCTCTTTCCTCCTCTAGCCTCCTAGCTACGGAAACAGGAATCGTAAAAACTAACATGAAATAAGTGGCAGGTTAGAAAGGGTACTTATGATTAAAGTTAACCGACCACCTTTGGAAAGAAATTGTCTCTTCCATCTTGCCAACCGCCGTTCAAATCTTTCAATTACTAGATTCCAAATGGTCTGCTTTTAAAGGAAGCTCCTAGGGGAAGGCGAAGGTAGTTTGTAGGAAACTAAGCAACCTTGCACCCGAAAAAAAGAATGCCAAATCCACAATGTCCTCTACAATCATCTCACTCTTAGCAATGTCTATCCTTAGACCTGATGCCGCTTGGAAGAAAAGCATAACCAACCGAAGATAGCCGAGTTAGAAGTTTTTGCATCACAAAAAACCAGTGTCATCCGCAAAAAGCAAATGAGACACGATCACAATAGAGCCTCTAACTTTTCCCAAATCAAAACCATGAATAAAACCCCCGGAAACATACTGATCCAACAAATCACCCAAGGCTTCCATAACCAAAATGAACAAAAAAGGGGATAGGGGATCACCTTGATGCAACCCTCTAGAACTAGGAAAGAATCCCGCCAGCTCACCACTCACCAAAACTGAAAATCTTACCGATGAGATACAAAAAAATATCAAAGCCATCCATTTTCCCCCGAACTCCAATCTAGATAGAATGTACATCAAAAAGTCCCAACAAACATAATCATATGTTTTTTCAATATCTAGTTTGAAAACCAACCCTAGCACACTACTCCTCAATCTGGCATTCACCGATTCTATCCTCACATTACGAATATGATTTGTTATCTTGTAAGCATTATCCATCCGGTGAAAAGCTTTGTATTGCTATCTCCTTCCTTAAACCATTGGACCCAGAATTTCTATCTCCAACAAATTTCCTCACTAACTAGTAATTTCCTAAGCTCCGCCTTCAAAGTTGTTCGCCGGTCCATCTCCTCATTGTTTAACAAGCCCTCACCTTCTTTGGCATTTAAAATCTTGACTTCTTCTAAAGCTTGTTCCACTTTGATATCTATATTCCCAAACACCTCCTTATTCCACTTTTTTAAATCCTCCTTGAACAATTTTAGTTTCTTCGCTAGTCTAAAACAAGGGTCTCCTATCACCTAATACGAAATCCACCTTGCCTTCATCCAGTTGAAAAAACCCAGATCATGATGCCACATATTCTCAAATCTGAATGGCGACATTCCTTTAATAACTCCACCACTTTCTAAAAGAAGAGGAACATGGTCGAAAATCATCCTCAGTAACTGAGTCAGCCCACAAAAGCACTCCTCCGAATCTGAAGACACAAGAAACCTATCAATCCTTGAGCACTATCGCCGTGCACCTTACTAACGGTAAATCCACCAATTTTGCTTCGTTAATAAAATCATTGAACTCCACCATAGCTTTAGACAACAAATGGCCCAGTTCGTTCATGAGGAAACCGTATTACGTTAAAATCTCCCCCCCCCCCAAATACTCTGTGGAAACTTCGATCTCCGCTTTTTTACCGATTTTAACTCCTCCCACAACTCCAATCGACGAGCATTGACAAGAACCATAAACACCCGAAAAAACACAATTTATATCATTTTTCGTCGTCTTTAAAAGACAAGATACAGAATGAACTCCCGTAACCGTCCCCATCCTCGCAAAGACTCGACTATTCCACAGCACAAGAATTCCCCGTGCTGCCCCCTTCGCTCCTAAATGCTCCCACTCATCCCATCTCCCTCTACTCATGCAATTAATCACCTTTCTATTCACTCTTTCCATCTTAGTTTCTAGAAGGCAAATCACACAAGGCTTCCACCTCCAAAGAGCTGCCTCAATAACCTGTCTTTTAGCTACATCATTTAAACACCACACATTCAATGAGATAATTTTCAGATGCATAATTAACTAAGAGTTCTTCCCCGTATTTCCCCCTGTGCCTTGTCCATCCATCCTCTCCATCTGCTCAAAGTTAAGAATACAACAAATTTGTTTCAACTCCCAAATTGCACCGTGCACGGGTCTTCCCATGCTTACCATTCTTTTTTCCGACGATCTCCATCTCCTTTCAATTTCCAACAGCAACTCTAAATTTTTATCCTCATACCTTGCACAAGATAAACCTAGGAATTTCCCAAAACCATTAGCTCTTCTTTTCACCGAAACAAACATCTCCTTTTCTCTGCGCTAAACGCCAATTCTAACCACACAATTCAACCAGCCTCACATTGCTAATGGGGAGCACACAATGTTCATCTGTAACTTACTTGAGACCTCTAATTGTTCAACAACTTCCCCTCCCAAAACCTCTCACCTGTGTATCTACATACACAGTATGAGCACCTCCGGGATGCACCCACTCTGAGAAATCTTTGTCCGAAGTAAACAAATCTTCATCAAGAGCCCTATCTTCCCTTGCACTGTCCCGAAGAGCCTCACCCTCTGATCTCCTTCCCTTTTCAACCCCCAAATCGAACTCTACCTCTCAATCATGGTCCTCTTGCACTTTCGTTCTACTCATACGCGAAATGTGCGAAGTGCGTTCTTCGCCTCGATCTGAACCCCCGCACTTCTCCACCTCTTTACCAGAATGGGATTTGCTCGACTTCTCTTTTGAAGCTGAAAAAGCCGATTCGGAAAGGCCCATCTATCTTACCTGCTGTAACTTCTTGGCCACAGACGTGTCGCACACCCTTTCTAAACACCCTTGCCTTCGTTATGTCGGTTGAAAAAAATTCTCCTTAAATTACTTGGGCCACGGCCATGGCTCGGCCCAAACTTCACTGTAGTTCTATGATTAAAAATAGAACCCTTACCAACAACCCACTGCCTAGTATTAGCTACGACACCATTCCCATTAGAGATTTCAACAATTGAAACCATGTCAACCCATGTGCTCTGCAAACTTAGACTATTGGCATTAACTCCTCGTCCTGCCTTGTTCTTTCCTTCACCTAGTGTCCTCGCGCATGACGCTCAACCGTCTTCCTCAACCCAAACAACTCCTGTTCAACGCGACCCCTATTTCCGCTGCCGCTATTTATCCATTGTAGACAAAACGCTGTAGTCACCGCCGATAAAGGGACCTCAGAAATTCAACTACCAACTCCAATACAAATGCATGCCAGCATTACAATTGAATACCCGGACTAAAATCCTATCCCATTTCAAATCTTTTTAGGGTTCAGTAGCTTCATCTACCCTAATGAACCCTCCACACAAATCACCAATTTTCTGGTACACACTTTTACCCCACAGATGCCACAGTAACCCCAGAGCCCTCACCCAAGCTTCATGAGGTTAGCAACCTTCTCGATGGCAACAGCCCACAGAATCCCATCGATCTAAAAATAGAGGTGCTTGATTTACGACCCAACAATTCTCCTTCAAAATTCGATTGGCTTCTTCCTTAGAGGGGAATTCGAACAAGAAGAATTTTCCATTCATGTCAACCACCCTAACTCCTGCTGTTATTCATCTCTGATACACCCACATTTGAATTTCAAACCTGGATGGGATAGGACGGTCAAGGTTGCCCACTCTGCCAACTAAGCATCTTTCCAAAATCTCAAAGATTCATCACACTCAACATTTCTCCACCACGAGATCTACGCCTGAAAACTTAGACGAAGAACTAGTTCTAATGGTTAAATCCTGCCATGGAGGGATTCTGGCCACCTCTTTAAAAGACCTGATCGGACTCATCTTCCCTGTTTTAACCTCTCACACCTTCTGATTCTTCTGGCCACCATGTCCCAAACTGAATCCACCACTATCTTGGGAATACATATCATCCTGGTATTCCCCTTCCCCATGACACAAACCTTGATAAACTTCCCTGCACTGTTCTCCTCTTTTGCAAACAGAACTTTTTGACAGTTTTCCAGCATCTTCCTCAAGAGAAGACCCCTGAAATTTGATGCTCTCACCAACCAGTCACAGACCCAAACAAGCTCCCAATATGACAACACGATCTAATGAGTTCTTCCCCTGTACCTTTCCAGCAATTGAAAATCACTGTGATTCTTAAACTGTCTAGCTATCACCTCGAAAGTCTTCCTACCAGCTTGAAACAAGTCTCTATTCTCCACCAAACTAAATTACAAGCAGCAACACTGATTAAAACCTTGAAACTTGGAAACTGAACTATCTCTCTTCACCCATCACTGAAACCTTCGGTCTTCCAGCTTACTAGACAAGGCACTCCAACACGAGCCGGACGAGCTATTAATTTCAACCAAATTCCAGCGAACGCGCCGGCAGGAAAGAAAGAGAAAACGAAAATCCCCAAAGCAAACTAAAAAAGTAAAGCCAGCCAATCACGCCTAATCTAAGAAAAGGGGCCCCCAGCCCCCCACTAAAAACGCTCCAGCAGGAAAGAAAGAGAACGAAAATCCCCAAAGCAAACTAAAAAAGTAAAGCCTGCCAATCACGCCTAATCTAAGAAAAGGGGCCCCCAGCCCCCCACTAAAAGCTCCCCTAGCTGAAGCCCAATGTGATGTCAGAAAGATAACCGGATCCCACAACAGCAACTTCAGTAAAGCCTGACCCCTGAATATTCTAGAATTATGTTCCATCCAAATGCACCAAAGAATCGCAAAGACACCACACTGCCACAAAATCGCACCATCATTGCCATGTAATGGCCATGGTTACCCATTTAGATATGGTCCATGGAATTACTCCTATTACGTGGCTTTAAGCGGGAGTAACAGGGTCCTTTTTCCTTGGAAGGAGATTTGGAAGTCCAAGGCCCCTAGTAGAGTAGCCATTTTCGCTTGGGAGGCTATCCTAACAGGGGACAATTTGAGGGCAAGAAAGAGAATTTATATCAACCAGTGTTATATGTGCAAAAAGGATGAGGAAAATGTTAATCACTTACTGTTGCACTGTCCAGTAGCTAGAGAGATCTGGAATTTTTGGTTTAGTCTGGCTAAAGTTTCGTGGGTGATGCCAAGGACAACTATGGATCTTTTCCGGAGTTGGTCCCTTTTTAAAAGGAGGAGGAACGATTTCTGGAACTCTGCCCCTCTAGCTATATGCTGGAACATTTGGAAGGAGAGTAATCGAAGGGTTTTTTAAAATGTGGAGTCAGGGATTGATCATATCAATGAGGACATAATGTGGACCCTCCATCACTGGTGTGCTGAATCTTTCCCAAGTTCTGGGGCTTCTTTTGTAGAAATTGTTGAGAGTTTTTGACTGTATAGCTCTTTTGCTGTAGTATACTTCCTGAATACAAAGGACACGCCACCTGATTTGGCGTCGTGATCTATATATTTTCTTTATTTATCAAAAAAATAATCGTGTTTGGCCAATTATAATATATATTCCGAAGCATATAGAACCAGATCTGCCCCAACTGTTGAGTTTGCTTAATTATTGGATGTACATAATTGAGTGAGCGCAGGAGGGGCTGGTAGTGGCAAGGGTGGTGTTGGGCCGATTGGCCCCTGGGCAAGTAAAGGTAATGTTATTCGTGATTGTTTGGTGCTAGGCTGGAGCATGCCCTAGATTGATAGTGCTGTCATTGTGGAGCTCCATGGCCATAAAGGCATGTAGTTGTAGCGAAATATGAACTGTAACGCTATGGAGAGAAGTGAATGGCATAGATTGAAGAGGAAACAGCATAAATTGTACAAGAATGGTAAACTATATCTGAGCCAGAAACAACTGAATATCACTTATTGTTAAGGGCTAGATGAGCATATTTGCTAGTGAAAATAGATGCTGCTGAAAGAAACGCCAGTAGAGTTCATAAGCAAATATAGCCTGTAACATAAAACTAGTCTCCTAGGTATGACCTTGTAAGAAATTGCTCGCCGTTACATTTCCAGAACAGACTCCAGAGACAAAGATAACATGCCTAAAGTACTAAAATAATGTTTGCCACAAAATCAAGAATTGCAATAGGGAAACAATAAATATAAAATGTCATATGCACCAAATGCCTCAGTCCCCAAACTTGATCATATGGAAACTTTTGGACTCTATGGAGATTATCTTTCATTGGATATTCCGCAATCAAGATTTTCTTTTGAAGGTTCCTGTGGTAGGAACAACCCGGGGCAAGAACCCACTAGAATGTAATGCCAATTGGAGACCTCCCAATGGAAAGATCTGCGGGTAAAAGCATCGGAAAGTTGCCCCCTAATATTGGTATCGAAACTAGAGCACTAGGTAAGTTCAATATCTGGAGAAGGATATCCCCAAGATAGCTGCTCCTAACATAAATGGGATGAAGTACCAGGGAATCCTCAACATATGGAAGAGAAAAAGAATCCCAGGGAATTGATTCGCAACATAGGGGAAGAGATCGCTAGTGTCTCACCAGTATAGACAGGAATGGCTTCCCAGGGGTTTTGCCCTTTGCACTTGCAGATTCAATGGGAACTTTGGAGGTTCGTAGGAGATTCCGTGGAGATTCATCAGACACACATATGAGATAATCTTTAGCCTTTCCGTTCCTGGGTGGTGGTGACGGGAGACTAAGAATATAAAATTTCATGCACCAAATGCCTGTCCGAATTCGGATCTGTTGAGAGAATAAATCTATCCGGAGAAAAAGGATGTGCAGTTTTAGATTCTTAATGTTTTCCATTTTTCTCTATTTCTTTTTTTTTTAATATAAGAAAAGAAGAATTAGATTAAAAAGGGAAAAACAATACAAGCATGGACGAGAGATCCATCAAAAGAAAGAAACTACAACGAAATTAAAATCAAAAACCTAACAAAACCAAAACACAGCGTGGTCTAGTCACACACCATTAGCTGAAGAGCACAACGAAGCCAAATACAAAGCTCTATCCCAAAGAAGGTACAGAGATAGAAACTGCTCCATGAAGATCTTGACATTTCTCTTGATCCAAAGACTCCAAAAAACAGCAAACACCTGACACTACCACAACTGGCTAGCATCCTTTTTCCTACCAAACCCTCTCGGGAACATCAGGAGAAAGGAAACTTTTCTCTTTTTCTTTTAACAAACTTTCGACAGCCAATTCAACCCAAATTTCTTGCTCCAGGGTGGGACAAAGGGAAACCAAAATTTTATGCTTGATATGTATTGTTGACCCATCTCTAAAAGTTTAAGCTTTTAGGTGAGTTGGTATATTAAAATGTTATCAGGAGCTCTGGTTTGGCTAGGTGTTAGGTTAAAGTCGTCCCACTTGCATTTGTTTCCCTTATTATGAGTGCACATATAAGCACCCTATTTGGTAGGGAAGTAAATGGTTCGGTTTGGGATAAAATACGAGCTCAACCGCATGTCATCGGTTCGTAAAATATTAAACCGAATCGTTCAAAGTCTTGAACCGAACCGAACCGAACCAATGCAAGACGATTCAGTTTGGTTTCGCGATCCCGCTTGGTGGTTTGGTTTCGCGGTTCGGGTTGGTGGTTTGATTTCGCGGTTAGGCTTGGTAGTTTGGTTTCACGGCTTGGCATGGTAGTTCGGTTTCGTAAAAAACATACCGTATACTTATTGATGAGGAAGACAATAAGAGGAGTCGAACATTGATGGAGTTAATGGAGAGGAGTCGACCGGGAGGATTCAATGACGTGGAGTGACGGCGTGAAGATTAAAGAAGTGGACGGCGCCGATTGAGGTTTCCAGTTCTACTTTTCTATCACTTAAGAATTAAGAGAACTCGAGATACAAGAGTAAACAGTAAAGACTATAAAGGCTTTAGGGTTTTATTAGACTTTATATACTCTAATCCAACAGAAGATATAATTCTACTAATGATCAACGGTTAAATGTGAGAACGGTTTGATGGTTCGGCTTAGTGTATCGGTTTGGTGGTTTAGTTTCGCGGATCGACTTGGTGGATTAGTTTCTCAGTTCGGCTTGGTGGTTTGGTTTCGCGGTTCGCCTTGGTGATTTGGTTTTGCGGTTCGCCTTGGTGGTTCAGCTCGGCGGTTCAATTCAATATGGTTTGGTTCGATTCGGTATGGCTCAGCTCAGCAGGTCAAACCGCGAACCAAACCACTCGGTATTTCAAAAACTCAAACCGAACTGAACTATATAAGCCACGAACCGAACCAAAGCCCTTGGTTCGTTTCGGATAGGCTCAGTTTGGTGACTCGAATTGACTCCCTTGCTAGGCACCTTTGTTTATCAACCCACATGTGATTGGCTCACACGTGACGGGGAGTGTTTTTTTTTTTGATAAGGATATATATAAACAGGCGTCAAAAGAGGTGACGCGTCCAATGTACACAGGGAGTATACAAAAACGACATCTCAAAAAATAGTAAGACTATTCACTAAGTTAACAAAAGAATACTCTCCTAGCTCCATTGACTCGGAGCACCATAAGAGGAGAATGTTAATGATCAGCCCTTTTAATCTCTCCACCCAAGTCTCAGCAATATCAAAAACTCAACAATTCCTCTACTTCCACACTACCCAACACACTGCGGGAGGGATCGACAATTCCTCTCCTTCCACACTACCCAACACACTGCGAGAGGGATCGCACCCGAGACACTATTTCTCCTCTTGTATAGAGACCAACAAAGCGAAAACTTCTTGATCGATGTGGGCGTCGCCCAGGAAATATGGAACAAGTTAAAGATAAACGGCCAAATTTCCCTCACCACTAGACAATGCAACAAAAGATGATTAACACTCTCTTCGTCACTTTTACACATATAGCACCAATTGGTATAAATCTTCCCCTGTTTCCGTAAGTTGTCCCCTGTAAGAATGGCTAATTGGAGGCTTCCCACATAAAAAAAGCCACCCTAGGAGGTGCCTTGGATTTCCATAGTTCCTTCTACGGGAAAGGGCAACAGATATAGGTCAACTTATCATACAGCGACTTTACAAAAAAAACTCCACAATTATCCACTCCCCAAATCACTTTATCTTCCCTGATGCCAACCCCACTTTTGATTGTACAGCAACTCTAAAAACTACGAAAGCGAGGATTCTAGATCACTGTGTCACCATCAAAGCTAAGGACAGAACTTACCAGTTCATCCTTATTCACAACAATATTAAAAAGGGAAGGGAACAATCTCCAAAGCTCCACATCTCCACACCACCTATCCCTCCAAAATCTAACTAAGCCACCGTTGCCCACATCAAAACGTATAGACCGATTAAGCAGCTCCCAGCTCACATCTCTTTCTGATCCCTTTCCAAACCCCAGCCCCATAAGCGGACTGGACCTCCTTGGGAAACCATAAGTGATTTCCTTCCCCATATTTTCCCACCACCACCTTCCTCCACAAGGCCTCCTTATTAGTCAAATACCTCCACAACCACTTGCCCAAAAGAGTAGAGTTAGAACAATCTGAGTGTTCTAGCTTGAAAGCTGGTGACAGGAGTGTTAATCTTGATATACACTGTTGGGCTCCTCTCTAAAAGAGGAGCAAGCTTAAGCTTCTTTTTTTGGAAAAGGATATATATATAAACAAAAGCGTCAAAGAAGGTGATGCGTCCAGGAGTATACTTAATTACATAGACCTATTTAATCCTAAGATTATCCACAAAATCCACAAAAAGAGTGAGTTGAAGAAGGGATCGACTCCAAACACCAAAAGAAAAACGTATGGAGCAAGAATTCCTTCAACTTAGGGAGATTCAACGTTCTCAGAGACCCTCCTATTCCTTTCTCTCCAAATGATCTAGCGATACCAAGCGGAGCGACGTCCCAAGCTCAATATTTTCTCCTACGTCTAATCAGGGACCACTACCAACAGAACATGTCCTTGACACATCTTGGTAAAACCCAAGACATCTTTAAGCTTTTAGATGAGTTGATAACTTAACACTACACAAGCAACAAGTTCCATCCGAACAAAATTAGATATAGTCATACTTTCTTTTAATATTGTGGGTTTATTATTTATTTCTTGAAACTCAAAACTCAACTCAACTCGACTAAGCCTTCTCCCAACTATTGGCATGAATCCTAGATTTTCATTCAGCTATTTAGTGTCTAAATTAAGAATCATAACCATATCCCACTAAATACAAGGTGAAAATTTAGTGTTATGACTCTACAAAAATAAAGCAATTTGTGTTAGGGAAATTTGAGGAACTATATATAAAAGACAAATTTTAGGGATTACGTGTAACGGGTACTTTTGAATCGAAAGTTAAAACTCAAAAGCACTTCCATGAGTTTTTTTCTAAAGTATAGATATAGATCATTGATCTCAACCATAAGCACAATAATGGTAGGAAATAACTCACCAGTCACCACACATATTTTTAACCTCGTTGTAGGATGTACAAAAAAGAGAAAAAAATTGAAACACAATATAACGGACTCAAACTATGTATGTCATTTAGTATAATAGAAACAGCTAGAAATAACGACGTGAATTAAACTAAGAACATAATGAACGAATGCAGCAGCTAAATAGTAATTAGAGGCACCAGAGGCTACAACAAGCAACAGCAAAAACCATCACGTCAGAGAAAGATGTCTCACCGGATAGCTCCCATTTCTTGAACTTCACCAGCCATGTGTTTGAATCAATCTGTTCAGGTAAGACTTGATCAACCCAAACTCGAAACTGTTTCCCCTTTCGGTCTCCGCAGCAATTTTTCAACGTATTTATGCAATCATGAAGTGATAGCTCGATGCCAGCTGGATAGATAAAAGCACCAGATGGAGGCTGTAAAAAGAAAAAGAATAAGAAATTCTATGAACAAATATCAAAGAATATGGGCCTGTGGTGATCCTACCACAAGCAAAGGCCCATATCGCCCCTCTATATTAGTGAAAATTGCGATAGGGGGCGCATCCACGCTGCAGAGGGTATTTTTTAGATTTCTAACTACCTTAACTTTTGTCCATATAACAG
Organism: Platycodon grandiflorus; assembly: GCA_016624345.1. Lineage (NCBI taxonomy): Eukaryota > Viridiplantae > Streptophyta > Magnoliopsida > Asterales > Campanulaceae > Platycodon > Platycodon grandiflorus. The sequence goes on from CM028368.1 coordinate 45,828,125, forward strand.
AGAGGTATGACTAGCCTGGAATTATCTATAAGCTTATCTAGCACAAGGATATGTGCCCAGTGAAGATATTTATTATTGAGTAATTGTGCAAGCGAATTCATGAGAACTAGCGTAAAATCAAATGTCAACTCTATTTAAACCAAATCATCAGCTTTACAAAGTCACAAGATTGAAATTAATTAAGCTTCACATATAATAAATAAGACTATTTACTTTAAAGTGTAGAGTGGACCTTGCCACGTGTCAAACAAGTGCTCCGCGGGCCACGCATGTGGTTTAGGCATTTGGCCACACGCACCCCGCAAGTGCCTTGCACATGCTAAAACACACCAAGTGTTGTACACTCCTACAGAGCCTCGTGCAAAGGGACACAGCACTCCGGCTACTCCACCTTGGAGCCTTGCTTTCTCGGGCCACCCCACTACAGGGACCCCGCACCTATGCTACCCCACGCAAGTGTCCCGCATAAACCTCGGGCTACTCCACCTTGGTGCCCCGCTTTCTTAGGCCATCCCACTATAGGGACCCTTCACCTCGGGCTACCCCTCGCAGGTATCCCACATAAACCAAGTGGGCTAGGGTTGGCCAACTTGCAAAAATACTTATGGATGCCCACCCCACAAGTACTCTTTGGGACCTTCAACGGATTCCAGATTGGTAGTTAGAGTGCTGGGTACATCGCATGCATGCACCTTACTGGAGGGGCATGCGGCCTAGCTAGGGTTGCGAGGGAAAACTAATCCCACAATGAGGACGGACACCGTAACGGATTCCAGATTGGTAGCTAGAGTGCTGGGTACATCGCGTGCATGCACCTTACTGGAGGGGCATGCGGCCTAGCTAGGGTTGCGAGGGAAAACTAATCCCACAATGAGGACAGACACCGTAAGCATACAAGTCCAAGACAAATGAGTTCGTGACATTCACATGAGGGAGAGCTACTATTCATTATGAATACCTGACATTTATGACAAAGCTAGTCAAACATCGAGATCCTGACCTGGTGGTGTGCAATTTGCAGGGTTGTGACAAAGTGCCCTCTCCTTCGCTACTAGCCAGCCCTCACTCTCTTCCCTATCCGACCCTCAGTTCGCACGTAACACCGCATGAGAGGCCTTAGACCCCACTAGGATACTACCCTTCAACATTAAGCAATGATTTATGGGATAGTATCAATTTTACGTCCTTTAGATTATATCTCTACTACAATGCGTAGAAGGTCCAAGCAAGATAAGCTCTATGCAATTAAACTATAAGCTGCAGATTGAACGTACAGAAACAGCTTTCAGATTTTCCAAATACGGTTCAGGATTCTCAACTTCTGCACGCCTCCACCTCTCGAAGAACAGGTAAAATTTTACTACCTCGTGCGCAGGATCAAAGTTCTCCAACTTAGAGTCTGACAAGTCAGTCACGTCTCTAGGTGATATATTTGGACCGAGGCTGAAGTGACCAATTGCTTGTATGATACCCGCTGCACATCTCTCACTTGCATGAATGATCTTAGGGTTATCTTTTGCATTTGAAGCGTGCCACTGCAACAATTCTTCCTGTGCATTACTGACCTGCATAATTGACAAAGGTTTAAGTGAAGAAGTCATGAATACAAACTAAGAACAGCATAAAGAGGATACATCTAAAACAATTTGAATTAGGTGAATCACTAACCATGACACCATACACATCTGGAATGCTAAAGAGCTCAGCATCATTTCCAGAGTCGCCACAGGCAAGAGTGTTATCAGGTAACTTCCCCTCTGACTTTAACTTTTTAAGCAAATAAGCAAGAGCTTGCCCTTTGCCAGCACCTTGTGGCAATATGTCCAAATCCATTCCTCCACTGTATATTATTTTAACATCCAACTGAACCACCAACAACGCAAAATTCTCAGTGAGAAGAAAAGGAAAAAAGCTTCCTGATGAGTGATGATACAAGGCAGTGACCAAAAATAGGGGAATTGGTTGTCATTAACAGAAAAACACCCAATCAAACTTGCTGAAGCATTGACTAAGAAATGATACCGGAGAAATCAATTTCTTACCCCTCGTTTTCCCAAGCATTCAGAAAGAGCTTTTGTTACTTCCTGAGCCTTGTCTTTCTGAACATAGAAGCTAACCTTGTGTGGACGTTGCTCAGTTTCAGACTGCATTAGCACAAATATACAATAAAGTACAAATTTCTTGATTGGTCCACCATGACAGGTTCTTCGATTAGTATTAAGTTCCATCAGATGGATATAAATATATTTGTGCAGATGATGTTGCCTAACCAGCAGAATTTATCAATAACCAAATGCTATTATATATTAACTATACCTGAAGAGTAAGTTCAGAAAACTTGCTTGTTTCCTCTGTGACTATGTTCTTATCCCATTTCTGATTCAAAACCTCAACCCAGCCATCATCGGGCACCATCGAATTACCATAAGTTATCTCAGTTCCCACAGACATTATGGTTACATCGGGGGTTAGCATGGGCTTCTCTTTCCGCAGCTCCTTGTATAGTGTTGGTGATCTTCCAGTTGAGAATACTAACAGCGAGTCATGACGATATTTAGCTTCCCATAAGGCATTAAATCTTAGCAAAGATAGGTTTTCAGGATCATGATGATCAACCTGCAAGCCATCTCTTATATTGAGCCATGACAGCATATAACATTCACTTGCACAAAAATAATTATTATAATACCCACCATCGTATGGTCAAGATCTGAAACTATCATGAGACGAGCAGGACTCGTGAGACGATTCATGATTTTCTTTTCACCTTAACCCTGTAAATGGTAGGTCACTATTATCATCGGTGCAAGAACTTTTATAGATCTTTGATGCTTAAATTAGTTAACAACAGGGTTTCGCTAACCAAGTAATTAGCAATCAACACTAGGAGCCAAACAGTAGGTAGAAATGCAACTAAACAATGTAAGCCAAGGAGAAAAGGTGCAAAAGAGTGTGCACTTGAGAACAGGTTCAAAGTCTTAAATGATACTACTGCCATGAAGTGTGAAGAATAAGATGTCAAACACTCACTGAATAATTGACAATTATGGAAAGATGTTAGAATATAGATGTCAAACAAAACAGTCAGGTCATTCATCAATAAAAGAACACATCAACAACAAGCTCCAGATTGACCACCAACTAATTACTCCCTCCGTTTCATGCAAAAAGTCCACTATTCTATTTGGGATGACCACTTGAAGAGTCTACTTTCAAAAATTACACCTATAATTTCCATGCCTTTCAACTTTGCCCTCCATATTTCTTATAAGCATCTTGTAACGCTCAAGCATTTTTGTAATTATTTGAACTCCAAGGATACTAATATGTCACTTAGTTATTAGCCTTTTCAAACATAGACTATTTGCGCGTAACGCAGGGAATACGAATGAGATAACTATGACTATGAATAGGGCAATTGAGCCAAGATACTCAACTTCGGCTTGGCTTGAGTCCGTTTAAAAGCATAGCCAAATTCAATCCTAAAACCAGGCTCATTTTTCAAATCAAGCCAAATCGGAACACTATGAGTTTGCCAAATAGGCTTACGAGCCTTGTATATTTAACAAGCCTAGTTCAAATAGGGCTCAGCTCGCAAGGTCCGGCTCGGCTCATAATGCTGAAGGTTGAGAAAATAATATATGGTATAGACTATAGTCAACTGCTAGTTGTTAATAAATATTGAAATCGATTGCAAAAATCGTTGAGTAATCAATAACCTCCATTATATTCCTTTTCGCAGAAACTCTAAATCCATCCTATATAAAGGTGCTTTAGGTATTAAATAATTAATTTGAATTTATATACCATTCTTTGTTTTAGCATGCCTTATGATTCTATAGTTCTCTTGCTATTTTTTTATTAATATATATCTAGTGGGTCTACTATTCTCTTGTTCAGCTAATTTTGAATCTTTTGTTATGCTTCTGAATCTTTTTTAGTTGATATATAAATATTTTGAGCCGGGATTGAGCTTGGACTCGAGCTCGATATTTCTACATTCAAGACGAACCAAGACAAATCTATGATAGGTTTAAAAAAAAATGAGCGAGCCGGAGCTGGAGCTGGAGCTTGAACTTTAATTTTCAGCGTTGAGCCTTGTGAAACTTAACCGAGCAAAGTTTGCTAATTTACACCCCTAATTGCAAATAATAAAACCTATTAACTAAATGCATCTTAAGTTAAAGCTCTAACCAACGTGTCCTACACTAGCCATTCAACCTATATCTTTAAGGGAACCCAATCAATAGTACGCATCACACATCGTACTGTGGACGGTGATCAAACCGTGATCAAAATGAGCGCATTGCACGTCAGAGTTCATGAATACCCGAGAATTATGAGCCAATGGTAGAATCGAGATTGATCACTATAGAGAGAAGAAAAGCATGAAAGCTCTAAATTCCACGTGTTCAAAGAGTTTGTAATGCAGGAATAGGGGTAAACCCAAATTAAATCTGCAACGAAAAGGATAAACCTGAGGTTCCTTCTGCAATCCTTCAATCGTAGCTAATTTCCACCAAACAAGACTATTGATCGGTAAGTGGGATTATATCACTCGTCCAAGCATCAAACTTGAGCTGGAACGGAACAATTCACCCACAATAGCATATTACCAAACCTTGATTGGGACGAAATGAAGAACCCTAAAAATTTCATTCTCCAAATTCTGAAAAAGATAACCGTTTATATTAATAACAATAATTAAGGTGAGAGAAAACCAAGATCCTTGTTCTGTAAGAAAGAATTTGAGCTTTAATTAATTTGATGCGCATACAGAGCGAGACGTACCTGGATCAAGGTTCTCAAGTTTGAGAAAGACAAACCGAGAAAGCAAGTAGCACTGCTGAGAGAGAGAAAATTAAAATGAGTGGAGGAAAGCGCGAGAAAGAGGGAAAGGTGGCAAGGGGAGATCTACAGATGAGGCATTGCATTGAACGAGGTGTGTTCGGTATTGTTGTTTTCAATATATAGCAGGGGATCCCTTCAGCAATTACTCGAATAATACCACCCGATTGAGACTCCCACCGATGATCTTGTAGTTACAGTTGTAGAAATTACTCGATTAATACCACCTGATTGAGATTCCCACCGATGATATTGTAGTCGTAGGTGTCACTTTCGTTCGCGAGAGTGAGACAGTAGTGAGGTCTTCGCCAGAGAGAAACGAATTGATTGCCCTAGTTCTTTTCAATGTGTTTTTGGAATATATATAAAAGGGTATTTTTGGTATTAAAAAAATTAGTGACACGCTTTGCTTATCCGGTTAATAATAATACCACCCTCACCCCCAGGTTAAATAACGAGGAAAAAAGTTGCTTATCCGGACCCCTCTTATTAAGACGCATGCCTAAAAACGTACCAAACATCCGGCCTCTTATCTAACTAACAAACAGCCCCTGGGGGTGTTAATTGCCCCCACTATATTCTGAAAACAACAATACCGAACACACCTCGTTCAATGCAACGCCTCTGCACATCTCTATTTGCCACCTTTCCCTCTTTCTCGCGCTTTCCTCCGCTCATTCTAATTTCCTCTCTCAACAGTGCTACTTGCTCTCTCGGTTTGTCTTCCTCAAACTTGAGAACTGTGATCCAGTTACGTCTCACTGTATGCGCATCAAATTAATTAAAGCTCAAATTCTCTCTTACAGAACGGTGATCTTGGTTCAGTCTCACCTTAAGTATTGTTATTATATACAGTCATCTTTTTCAAAATTTAGAGCATGAAATTTTTAGGGTTCTTTATTCCGTCCCCAATCAGTCAAGGTCTGGCAATATGCTATTGTGGATTAATCGTTCCCTTCCAGCTCAAGTTTAAGGCTTGGACGAGTAATATAGTCCCATTTACCGATCAATGGTCTTGTTTGGCAGAAATTAGCCACGATTGAAGAATTGCAGAAGGAACCTCGAATTTATTCTTTTCGTTGCAGATTTATTTGGGTTTACCCCTATTCCTGCATTACAAACTCCTTTGAACACGTGGAATTTAGAGCTTTTATCTAGGGGTGGCAATATTTTATCGAACCTATTAAGTTATCCAATATACCTATTATAAAAGCCGTATTGGGTTTAACCATTTAATACCCAATACCTAAATTGGGTGTTAAATGGATTATCCATTAAAGACTAATAATAAAATGGATAAGTATGGGTTTTTTAACCCGGTTATCTATTGGGTTACCCAATTAAAAACTAGAAAAAAGCAAAATCACAAAAAACTGTACGCGGTTTCTTGCTCTTGCCTCGCTCTCGATTTCTCTCCACAGCCGGCGACTCCTGCCAAAATTCGTGGTGCCGGCGTCTCCTTACGCCAAATTTCATGGTGCCGACATCTCCTTCCTACGTCACTGGCCGTCTAGCTCATCCTCGCTCTCAGATTTGAAGCTTCCATAGCTACAACCTGAGCTCAAGTCCAAGTGAGTTCAACACTTTCTCTCTGCTAGACAAGGTATTCTCTCTCGATTGGAAATGACAAATTAAGGTTTGATTTCATGACATCTTTCAATTTGATATAATAATCCCCAACTTTTGCCTATGTTGAATTTTTGACAAATTTTTAGCTTCTAACAAATTCCGCTAACATCAATCTCTGTCTTATTCCTTTCTTTGTTTATCTTTTTCCATTCATAAAGCTCATCAGTGTTTAGCCGATGATGTTTAAGGAAGATCGATGTTATATATATAATAATAATTATTATTTGATTTTTATATATGGAAATTTTAGGTGTATGGAGATGGTTTGGAGTTTCTGGAAAGATGCAATTTCAGTTTATCTTTCACGATTCAATTTATCGAGCAAGGATTGAATTTTTGACAAATTCTACTAACTCCATAAATCTATGATAGGTTTAAAAAAAAAATGAGCGAGCCGGAGCTTGTGAAACTTAATCGAGCCAAGCTTGCTAATTTACACCCCTAATTGCGAATAATAAAACCTATTAACTAAATACATCTTTAAGTTAAAGCTTTAACCACCGTGTCCTATACTAGCCATTGAACCTATATCTCTAAGGGAACCCAATCAATAATGAACACGCATTACACATCATACTATGAACCGTGATCAAAATGAGCGCATTGCACATCAGAGTTCATGAACACCCAAGAATTATGAGCCAAGGATGGAATCGAGATTGATCACTATAGAGAGAGGAGAAAAGCTGGGAGTTAATTCTCCTTTACTGCCATCTGAATGTCTATTTGTCTAGTCTCTTTCTCAATTACTTTCTTGTCTAGGGAATGAGGTGAGACCTCTATCTAGCGTGAAAAATAAGTGACACAAGTTGTCATGGATGAAAGTAGGGGTGACAATTGGGTGTATCCGGATAAGTTTGGGTAAAACCATTAACTACCCAATAAGGTTAATGGGTAATTTTGGGTATTATCCAATAACACCCATTAAACATTAATGGGTTTAATTGGATAATACCCAATTCTATCCATAAATAAATGGGTATTATCCGGATATAACCAAAAAACTTGATCACTTTTATAAAAGAAAAATGATATAAAAGAAATACATTTAAATAATACTTGAAGGTGGTATCTCATACAACATTTCATACATTAAAGTATTGTTTAGTACAATACAAGCATTTTTTGTAAAAATCAAACACACACTGAAAATGGTTGTGATTCATTATTTGGACACCATTTTAGTCCCCTTAGCCTCTTAATTCCAAAAACAAAAATGATGATCAAGAACATAGGCAAAAATTATGATCAATAAGTACGGATATACATAAATCGTGAAAGAAAACTAAAAATCTCAAGAAACTAAAAATTTGTCATTGCTATGGAGTTAGCAGAAATTTGTCAAAAATTCAATCCTTGCCCGATAAACTAAATCATTAAAGATAAACTGAAATTGCATCTTTCCAAAAACTCCAAACCATCTTCATACGCCTAAAATTTCCATATATAAAAATCAAATAATAATAATTATTATTTATAACATCGATCATCCTTAAACATCATCGGCTAAACACTTAAACATCATCGGCTAAACACTGATCAGCTTTATGAATGGAAAAAGATAAACAAAGAAAGGAATACGACAGAGATTGATGTTAGCGGAATTTGTCTAAAACTAAAAATTTGTCAAAATTCAACATAGGCAAAAATTGGGGATTATTATATCAAATTGAAAGATGTCATGAAATCAAACCTTAATTTGTCGTTTCCAATCGAGAGAGAATACCTTGTCCAGCAGAGAGAAAGTGTTGAACTCAGTTGGACTTGAGCTCAGGTTGTAGCAATGGCAGCTTCAAATCTGAGAGCGAGGATGAGCTAGACGGCCAATGACGTAGGAAGGAGACGTCGGCACCACGAAATTTGGCGTAAGGAGACACCGGCACCACGAATTTCGGTGGAAGGAGTCGCCGGCTGTGGAGAGAAATTGAGAGCAAGGCAAGAGCAAGAAACCGCGTACAGTTTTTGTGATTTTCCTTTTTTCTAGTTTTTAATTGGGTAACCCAATGGATAACCGGGTTAAAAACCCATGTTTATCCATTTTATTATTAGTCTTTAATGGATAATCCATTTAACACCCAATTTAGGTATTGGGTATTAAATGGTTAAACCCAATAAGGCTTTTATAATAGGTATATTGGATAACTTAATGGGTTCGATAAAATATTCCCTCGTTATTTAACCTGGGGGTGAGGGTGGTATTATTATAAATCGGATAAGCAAAGCGCGACACTAATTTTTTTAATACCAAAAAATACCCTTGTATATATATTCCAAAAACACGCTGAAAAGAACTAGGGAAATCAATTAGTTTCTTTCTAGCGAAGACCTCACTACTGTCTCACTCTCGCGAACGAAAGTGAGACCTACAACTACAATATCATCGGTGGGAGTCTCAATCGGGTGGTATTAATCGAGTAATTGGTACGACTGCAACTACAAGATCATCGCTGGGAGTCTCAATCGGGTGGTATTATTCGAGTAATTGCTAAAGGGATCCCCCACTATATTCTGAAAACAACAATACCGAACACACCTCGTCCAATGCAACGCCTCATCTATAGATCTCCATTTGCCACCTTTCCCTCTTTCTCGTGCTTTCCTCCACTCATTTTAATTTTCTCTCTCTCAGCAGTGCTACTTGCTCTCTCGGTTTGTCTTTCTCAAACTTGGGAACCGTGATCGAGGTACGTTTCTCTCTGTATGCGCATCAAATTAATTAAAGCTCAAATTCTCTCTTACAGAACAAGGATCTTGATTCTCTCTCACCTTAATTATTGTTATTATATAAACGGTTATCTTTTTTAGAATTTGGAGCATGAAATTTTTAGGGTTCTTCATTTCGTCCCCAATCAAGGTTTTGCAATATGCTATTGTGGTTGAATCGTTCCCTTCTAGCTCAAGTTTGAGGCTTGGATGAGTGATATAGTCCTGTTTACCGATCAATACTCTTGTTTGGTGGAAATTAGCTACGATTGAAGGATTGCAGAAGGAACCTCAGGTTTATCCTTTTCGTTGCAGATTTAATTTGGGTTTACCCTTATTCTTGCATTACAAACTCTTTTGAACACATGAAATTTAGAGCTTTCATCCATGGCAACCAGTGTCACTCATTGTTTAGTCTTGATTGAGATCCCACCTCATTCCCTAGACAAGAAAGTAATTGAGAAAGAGACTAGACAAGTAGACATCGAGATGGTAGTAAAGAAGAATTAACTCTCACCTTTCCTCCTCTCTCTATAGTGATCAATCTCGATTCCACCCTTGGCTCATAATTCTTGGGTGTTCATGAACTCTAACGTGCAATGCGCTCATTTTGATCACGGATGTGTGATGCATGTTCATTATTGGTCGGTTTCCCTTAAAGATATAGGTTCAATGGCTAGTGTAGGACACGTTGGTTAGAGCTTTAACTTAAGATGCATTTAGTTAATAGGTTTTATTATTCGCAATTACGGGTGTAAATTAGCAAGCTTGGCTTGATTAAGTTTCACAAGGCTCAAGGTTGGCTGAAAATTAAAGTTCAAGCTTCAACTCGCTCTTTTTTTTTTTTTTAAACCTATCATAGATTTGTCTTGGTTCGTCTTGAATGTAGAAATACCGAGCTCAAGTCCAAGCTCAAGCCCGGCTCAAAATATTTATATATCAACTAAAAATGATTAAGAGGCATAACAAAAGATTCAAAATTAGCATAACAAGAGAATAGTAGACCCACTAGATATATATTAATAAAAAAATAGCAAGAGAACTATAGAATCATAAGGCATGCTAAAACAAAGAATGGCATAGAACTTTAAATTAATTATTTAATACCTAAAGCACCTTTATATAGGATGGATTTAGAGTTTCTGCGAAAAGAAATATAATGGAGGTTATTGATTACTCAACAATTTTTGCAATCGATTTCAATATTTATCAACAACTAGCTGTTGACTATAGTCTATACCATATATTGTTTTCTCAACCTTCAGCATTATGAGTCGAGCCGGACCTTGTGAGCTGAGCCCTATTCGAACTAGGCTTGTTAAATATGCAAGGCTCGTAAGCCTATTTGACAAACTCATAGTGTTCCGATTTGGCTTGATTTGAAAAATGAGCCTAGTTTTAGAATTTGGCTATGCTTTTAAACAGACTCTAGCCAAGCCGCACTCAAGCCGAAGTTGAGTATCTTGGCTCAATTGCCCTATTCATAGTCATAGTTATCTCATTTGTATTCCCTGCGTTACGCGCAAATAGTCTATGTTCGAAAAGTCTAATAACTAAGTGACATATTAGTATCCTTGGATTTCAAATAATTACCAAAATGCTTGAGCGTTACAAGATGCTTATAAGAAATATTGAGGGCAAAGTTTAAAGGCATGGGAATTGTAGGTGTAAATAGCAACTCTCAACCTTGAGGAGAGTAAATCATTGGGTGTGAATAGCAACTCTCAAAATATAACCCCAATAAATATTTAATAGGCTAATCCAAAATTAAATACAATTTTAATAAAACTCTTTTAAAAAGATGTCTAGCTTTCATATTATATTATAACACTAAATTTACAAGTAAAATATTATAACTATCTAGTACCATACAATTACTAATTTATTAATGTACAATTAACATTACTAATATCTTTATACCTTGATTAACCAAAATCCTCTCAAATTATTACCAATACAGAATACTACAGCCTATGGACCACAATCTCATCACCACTTACTCTGCGCATACCATTCTCATCACCACTCACTCTGCGCATACACAAATGTTACACACACACACACTGCTACACACACACATTTTCTCTCTCTTCTCCCTCTATTCTAATTCAAACAACATTATAATTCTTCATTAAAATATGACTATTAGTAATACTAAGTATTGAGTGATCATCTTCACTCCAAAGAATCCTAAAAAGGATAGTGAAGGTACTCACTGAACCCAACCGAGTACTCACTCGCCTGACTGCTCTGTCGTCGTCTTCTCTCTTTGCCTCTCTCCTATTTCTTTTCTTCTCTTGACTCGAATTACTCTCTCTCTCTTATGTTCTATTTATAAGTACACTCTACCCAATAATAATTAAGGTAGTTAGAGATATTAATCGAGCTGACCCTAACGATTTTGGGCCAGCCCTAGCAGGCATCGGGTTAGACTGCCCAATTTTTTCGGACCATTGAAATTGCGGACCTAACCCTAACCCTAGAAGGCTTTGGGCTAAACGGGTCACTAACGGGCCAAGATTAAAAAATTAAATACATCACAATTTCCCAAAAAAAAAAAATGCTAAAAAATTTCTTAGCGAACAATAAACATAATAAATACTAGTACTAAAGTATAACTTAACTTAAGTCTAAAAGTCACATAAACAAGAATCACATCATCATTTCCTATAGTTTGTTTTTTTTTTTTGTTGATGAGTCCTCTACAACTCTGAGTATTCTTACACATCAGTTTTCCCACCATCACCAATGGCAGATTCTTGTTGGCAGTACATAATCTAAAACATTAAAATGCAATCTTTATTCTTCAAAACTGGTATCAACAAATAACATGCCTGCAAATATCATGAGCTTAAGCAAAACTGCATTAACAGAAGCAAAATGTCCAGTCTGCTCCTCTGTAACATAAATAGGAAGAACAAAAAGAAAACCTACTTTCACTTGGCAGTCTTGTTTTAACCCCCTAATTTCAAGATGATCTTTATATTGCATTATCATAACCTATCATGATTTAGAAAGTTTAATAACCATTTGATGCACAATGAAACTCACTTTAACCTATAAAAGGCATATATCGTCCCCTCCCCCCTCCCTCTTCAACTTGCCAATGTCATATAAACAAATAAATAATGTAGCACGTCAAAGCCAAATCATTCATTAGATTGAGTAAAATTAATACATATCACAATAGGAAATTAGCCCCAATCATTGGTCCAATTCACAGAATAAAAAAGAGTTGAATCAGACCTTGTGGAGTTGTGGGAAATGTCGCGGAACTGAGAGAGGCAGTCGGACTGAGTTACGGCTTGAAGGAGACGACCAGACGGCCGACGGGACTACGGCCTACAGGAGTGACGCTGTGACGGAGACGGACTAACGGGCTTCAGTTCAGGCTTGTGTTGTGAGTCTTGTGACTGTGAGAAGAAGTGAGAACTGAGAGGGAGAGAGTGAGAGACGAGAGCGAGAGTGGGAGACGAGAGAGTCAGAGAGGGCTTGCGGCGGCTTAAGGTTAGGAGTATTAAGACCATCTCCAACCTTACGCTAAAACTCCAAATCCAGCGCAAAATCTTGGGAAATCTTGCTCCAACGGCAACTTCAAGATCTGCGCTAATTTGAAGAACTCCCCTCCCATGCGCTGAATTTGGCGCAATCTTATCCTGCGCTATCTTTTTTTTTTAAGATTAATTACTAATTTTGTATTTTAGTTTTGTGTTTTGGTTTAAATACTAGTTTTTTGTTTTGATTTTCATACAACAAAAAATTATATTTAATTAAATAAATAAATATTGGGATAATAAATATTTATATTATTAATTATATGTAATTTGTTTAAATACCTCTTTGTCTTTTGTTTTTTAATTCAATTGTTTAGATTAATATTGTTAATTATAGATTATTTGTATTATCGTTTCACGTGAACTCACAGGTCTCCCAAGACTGGATTTTTGTTCTTCCTCACTCGAACTCAAGAGTTTCAACCCCGACCTTCATGATATGGCCTAAGGCGTGGGGAATGAGTACCACTTACGCAGTCCAAGTGGTACTCATTCCCCACGCCTTATGGCCATATCCTGGAGGTCGGGGGTTCGAAACTTACTGAGTTTCAAGGAGTGAGGAGAGCAAAAAATCCACAGCCAGGTGCGGGGAGACCCCTGTGAATTCACGTGGCTCTACGCGAAACAATCGTGGCTCATCGAAAATGCGCCATTTTTGGTTGAGTGGGTCGGACCTTCACCTCATGATCTCCCCACCCCTGGCAGTGGGTTTTTGTCTTCCCTATGGTTTGAACTGGTGACCCCCAGGAGTAGTACACTGTCCCTGCACCATGGGTACCACTTGAGTTAGGGTTTCACTTTGTGCGGCGCTATTTGCATCACTTTTTCCTATAAATACACCTCTAAATAATTATAAAAATATCATTATTTTGTTAGAAATAAATACTCTATTTTTACTAAATCTACTCACCACTATATTATGACACCAACTAAATCTCTAAATACACCACCTTATAATTTATCAATACACCCTCCTCCATAACACGATATATACATCGACTTTCAAACCAAACCTCCATAACACGTTTCCAAACTTACAACCTTCCAAAACCTTCCAACTTCTCCAACTTATCAACTCATACCAAACTCCTAAAACCAAACCCTCAACTTTTAAACTTCCAAACTCTTCTACTTCTCCAACTTACCAACTCATACCAAACTCTCAAAACGAAACACTCAAGTTTTAACTCCATATTGTAACAAAAATTAGGCATGGAGACTAAAGAAGTGAAGCAAATCATGAATGTAAGTATTTCTATCGTTATCAAGTTTTCAATTCGATATTTTCATGACTGGTCAATAGAACATCACAGTGGTGTTCGGTGACCACCTACAGAACGTACGTGAGATGTTCCACAGTCGTTGCCGAACACCCCTGTGTTGTTCCATCATTGGTACCCGAACACCACTATGTGTTCCATAACCTCTTACAGAACAAAAACTTTCAAGATATTTTTTGTTGAAATTTATTTTTTTGTTGTAAACAGGATTCAAACACGTTGTCTACCGATAGTAGTATTGCTCCGGTTATGAACGAGATTGAACTCATTCAAGATATCGATATGGATTACACAAATGTGTTCACGACATATGAATTGTTTATATCTCGTGATACATTGTTTGATTGGGTGCGTGCTACGGGAAAGGAACATGAAATGTTGATAGTAATTATCAAATCAGATACTGGGTCGTGTAAGAAAAGAGCTCGGTTAGTTCTGGCGTGTGAAAGGAGTGGGAATTATCGTGAATTCAAGAAGGTTGGAAAGTAGTCTGGAGTAAATAACGAAGAGGCTACTATTGAAAAGGACGTTGTGAGAAAACCAAAAAGGAAAAGAGAAACTGGAACGAAGAAGTGTGGTTGTTCATTTCGTTTGAGGGGTAAACAAGTATGAGCTCATAGACCTTGGGCATTGGATGTTCAATGTGCTGTCTACAATCATCCAACTGCAGAGTATTTGGAGGGTCACTCATATGTTGGTCAATTATCACCGAAGGAGAATGACTATTTCATTGATTTGTCTCATACAAATAGTAAACCCAAAGATATTTTGTTTGGGTTAAAAGAAAAATTTGTAGATAATAAGTCCACAATAAGGACAATCTACAATGCTCGTTTACAAAATATAGTTGTCAAGTCTGAGGTTCGATCTCAAATGCAGCAGTTTATGTTTAAGTTGAATGAGCATGAATATTTATATCATCAACATTGCTGCAAGAAGACCGATGTTGTCAAGGATATTTTCTTCGCTCACCTAATGAGCATGAAGTTATTGCTATATTTTTCGAGCGTCCTCTTTACGGATTGTACGTACAAGACCAACAGGTATAAGTTACTTTTGTTGAAAATTGTTGGTGTGACGTCGACATAAATGACATTTCATATTGCAGCCGCGTATTTGGAGTTCGAGCGGGAAGAGAACTATATGTGGGTGTTGACAGTTTTAAAAGGATTGATGGACCAATCCTCTCTACCCCATGTGATTGTTACTGATAGAGAACTTGGTTTAATGAATGCAATTCATAAAACTTTTCCCACCTCGAGACATTTCCTTTGTCGGTGGCCCATTAACAAGAATATTTTGGCAAATTAATTGCAAAAATTTATTCTGTGTGAAAGATAAATGGGATTGTTTTTCTATGAATTGGAATACGTTGGTTCTCGCAGATACTGAGTCAAATTATAATGACTTGCTACAAAGACTTCAGTCAGACTTCAAAGAATATCCACTTGCTGTTAAATATGTCATGGAGCAATGGTTGATATTATACGAGGAAAGATTTATGCTTTATGGACGGATACAGTCATGCATTTCGACAATAGCACAACAAATAGGCATTTATCCTTTTAAGAACCTTAATCCCAACTGATCCGAAGATGATATATATTAGATTTATGAACAATGATCATTATATTCAGGTACACATCATATCAAAGATATTATCTGTCGTTATTTATGTTATATGTATCAATAATATTGATATGTAATGTATTTGTAGGTGTTCTTATGCGAGGGGAGTCCATTACTACCCGTGGCAGATAAATGGAATACATATCGACATAACTGTGCAGTTGGCGGAAAAATTTGTATAGTGAAAGTGTAGGAACCAGTTAACTTGGTTGAAGCACTGAGACTGTATTTATAGATTAGTTCACACTGTGTAAATCAATCTTTTGCTTATTTTCTAAATCAACATGGTTGTAGAAGCAGATCCTTTACCTATTTTGTAAATCAACATGCTTCCTAATCAATTTTTTGCACATTTTGTAAATTAACTTGGTTGTAAATCAATCTTTTGCTTAAATAGTAAATCAACTTTGTAACACCCTAACATTACTTCCTTCCTAGTCAACTCATAATCACTTCATTGTTGACGTTGAAACCCTTGGAGAGTGAGGTGTCATGCTAGTTAAGCGTGACGTATCATGTCGTGATCCGTGTTCGACACGTGATTAAACTTATGGTGAGTTGTACTTTGTTTCTGTATTCATTTGAGACTATTCTCGACACCAATTATCATTTGTATGCTTTGTGTGTTCCCCACGCTTAAGTGATCTAGCCTTGGTTTGAATTCACCCTCGAATGACAAACATGTTATTCTTGTTGTTAAACCATAAGTTGAGTTGATTCGTGTGACGTTTCGCATGTTTATCTTCGCGTGCGAGTGAGACTTGTGTTGTTCATCCTTCAAGCCTCATTGGGAAATGATTTGGTTGATTTTTGACCTTTGTTGGATGTTAGAATCAACCTAAGATCACTTCGGGACATTTCGGGATCCATCGAGGGCATTTTCGAAAAAACTGCCCAGTGCTTTAATTCTATACGGCCGCACTATGCTAGCTCGCATAGAAAACTCAAACTTTCTGGAATCTATGCGGCCACACTATGCGTCCGCATGGCTCTTATGCGGCCGCACTATGCATCCGCATAGCGACGGGCTCTGCTCTGCCGGTTTTCGTTCTTTCTCAATTTTTAACATCTTTAAGTGGTTTTAAATGCTCAAACAAGCCCGGGATTGGACCAAACACTTACCCATGGTATTAATAACATAACCCAACCCATTTTCCCCTCATTATTCTCCTCCAAACCCCAGATTTTAGAGAGAGAGAAAGAAGAGAAAGGAGAGAGAGTAGAGAGTATAATCGCGATATCTTGAGCGTTTGAAGTCGGATCGACGATCTGTCTTCACTGTAGCATAGAGGGCGACGAAGAGCATGTTTCTAACCAAAGGGATCATCTGATCTGTTAAGGAATCACCACCTCGCCTCATCTCCCACATTTTTAAAGAGAGAAGGTTGATTTTGGGGGTGTAAAAGCTTGATTCAGACTTGGAACGAGCTTGGGATCGACGATTGGACTTCGTAGCGGCATAGAGTTCGTAGAGGAATACAATTCCACTCAAAGCCCCTTAGATTTCGTGGAGGATTTGCATTGTGTGGTAAGTTACTGATCTCCTTTTTAGATTTTGAGCATCGTAGTGTAATATCGCGATGATTACATGTTAAACACATATAAAAGGATACCGTCGAGGTACACCTCTGACATACAAACTTCCAACCAACCAACCAACCAATAATACCAATGTAGAAACCGTTGATGTCATTCTCGATCATCGAACTCATAACCAAGTATCATAGATGTGAAGACTCGGTCCCCACGACCCGAGAAACAATCACGGTATAGCTTACCAAGGTCGCGTTTATTCCGTACAACACTTAACGCTATAACCCCTACCGTGGCCAACGGTAGGGTGAGGCCCAATGTATTGGCCTTCGGTTATTACGTAGCCCCGGCTCACGCAATAACCGAGCGTCAATACACCTCCAACAAATATGCCATAGACTTAATGAATGCTCAAGTAGATGTTTACTCGACACATTAACACCAAATAAACCAAATGCTCAAGTAGATGTTTACCCGACATTTATAATAAACAAGTCATACTCCAAAGTAGGGAGTACAACGACAACAACAACATTATGTTCATGTATGCCAAGTGATTCTACTACACATAGCCATTGAAACACCAATATTTCTAGTGAAGGATACAATATCATTTAACGTATATCGTAAAACCAATAACCTAATGGGTATCTCAAATCCTCAAGAGTTCACAACACACACGTGGTCACATTCATTATCAAACCCTAACCAACTCCGTTCGAGTTATTTTTAGTTACTAGTGATGTCGAGTTACGAAAGTGGTCTTACACTTTAAACCTAGCACTTTTTAATGCCCAAATTTGAATTCCCAACATCATATAACAAGCCACAACATATTTCACAAGTCCATAATGATATTTCATGGCAAGAATCACGAGTTCACAAATCTAACATAGTAACTTCACATATTAGAAGTCTAGGATGTCATATGAGACATAAATTAAGAAGAAGAGGGGGTAGTAGCTTACCTCTTGAAGAAATAAACCAAGGAGAAAGAAATCAACCCAAAGATGAAGTCTCCTCAAGTCTCTAAGGCTTCCCAAGGTTGAATCTCCAACTTTCAAGCTTGGAGTCTTGAGAAATCAACACTACACTTCCTAAAAACGTGGGTAGAGATGAACACCCAAGATTCCACCACAGATCAAAGATGTTGTTCGATTAAAAATGATCCCCTAGTCGTGCTCTACACTCCGACGAAGATGGATCATGAATCCGACACCAAATGATCAAGTTATCCCAACTTCTTTCTTCAAGCTTTCTCAAGCTCTCTCTCTAACTCTCCCTATGTTCTAAGGTGTTTGGGTTGAAATGAGAGTGTTCAAGGCTCTCATTTGGTGTATAAGTGGCTGAAAAAGGGGGAGAAGTCGGCCTAAGGACATGGCTACACAAGGGCCACTCACCATTTTAAGTTAGATAAAGATAACGTTTTCTCGGGCAAGCAGCAACGAGGCAGGGCGATTGCTCTGCCCTTACCCAGGGCGATCGCTTTGCCCACTGGCTGCAAGTCGATTGCTTTGCCCTTTTGCAGGGCGATGGCTTTGCTCTTGCTCTGGGCGATCGCTCTGTGCCCAGTTCCTCCGAACTCTCCGAAAATGCTCCCGAAATGATTCTAAAAGATCTCAAAGTGATTCGAAGTCTATGGGAAGGTCAAAATACTCGAGAAAGGCTCCCAAAAAGTCTAAAAACAATGCTAGAAGTTCAACGTATTTCAAGAATGATCGATTACAAGAATTAAACAACCATTCAAAGCATATGAAACATATGAAATGTAGCATGAACGTATTATGATCTAAATGCAACATACTCAAGTAATATCAATGGTATAAATCAAGATAATATATGCATGACGTAAGGATGATATGAGCAATATAAATGATGTAATTAAAGCGGGTGTTACATCTTATGTAGGTGTCCCTGCGCGATGGAGCTCCATTACCATTGTTGTCAACAATATGGGATTCGTTTCACTTGCCGTGTGCAGCAAGTTGGAAGGATTACTATAGCAAGATTTTTGATATGTACAGTGATAGTGTAGGAAATAGTCGTGTGACAGCTTGTAGTAATGAAACTATCGTGATAGTATAGAATTCCCTTGGTCGATTGTAGTAATGTCAACTTTGTTTAAGGGTGTTTTGTTGAAGTAATTTAAGTCTTGTGGTTGTATTTTCACGTACATTTTCAAGTATTTTTCAATTTTTTGGTTTGTGTGATACATACCAATTATAACAGGGTGGGTGGTTCAAGTATTTTGCAAATTTTTGTTGTTCTATCACTGATGGCCAAACTTTTCTTAAGGTGTTCGTCAGGTACTGGCCGAACATTCCCAAGAATGTTCAGCAGGTACTGGCCGAATATTCCCAAGAATATTCAGTAGGTACTGGCCGAACATTCCTTGTGCCCTGTTTTTGCTAAGTATTGAAGTAGGTTGATTCAACCTATATAACTGATAATCATGTATGAAATATGACATAAGTTGGGATATCATATGCTAGAGTACGTCGAGTAAATATCATTTCATAGAGATAGTTTTGTATTCATTTAATAAAGTTGATGAACAACATGTCAAATACCAACATAAATGTCAAATACATCCATAATCAAAAAGTAGATAATCAGCAAAGTATATCCAACAAAGTTTATCAACTACATCAATGTCCTTTCCTACGATGAGAAGTAGATGGTCCCTCTTGATCTCAAACAGAAGTAGATAGTCTTGCCTAATTTGGACCCTCTAGCTAGTATAGTATATGCTCGTGCCATTACGGACATTCCTTCATTGAATGTAAGAGATTGGTCTTTCGACCTCCACCTTTGCACAGTCAGTCCCATCAAGCTACGTACATGCCTGACCATCTCCCATGCATCTAGTGCACTTGTATCAGCTTGGTTGTCAACGTAGCCGGAACTCTTCTCAGGGTTTTGCAAGAATAGATGTGAATGCATGCGATACCAGTATAAATGTAATACCCTAACCCAACTTCTTTCTTAGTTCACTCATAGTCAATTTATATCGACCTTGAATTCCTTAGAATATTAGATATCATGCTTGTTAAGCGTGAAATGTTACGTTATGACCTGTGTTTAGCATGTGATTAACCTATGTTAAATTGTGGACTATTTCCATATTCGTTTGAGACTATTCTCGACAATGATTAACGTTTTTATATTCCGTATATTCCTCACGTTTAAGTGACATAACCTTGGTTTATGATTTAATCCATATAATCATTCGTAGTTGTAGTCTGTGCACTTTTAGCCTCGTTACAATCCACCTTGATTGAGTTTTGAGTAAACTTTGGACTTGGCTTGAGGTTAAGATCAGCCAAGACCAATCTAAGATTAGCCAAGACCATCCTATGATCAGCCAAGGCCAACCTAGATCAGCCAAGACTGATGAGCCAAGACGGATCAGCCAAGACTAACTTTGGATCAGCCAAGACTGACTTAGAATCAGCCATGACCAACCTGGGATCAGCTATGTCCGACCTAGGATCATCCAACCTTGATTTAGAACCTTTGGGAATCAATTTGGTTGAGTTTCAGCCTTGGAAAAACTTCAGTTCGCGTCATTCTGCCGAATCAGTCAGTAGTAAATTGATCACAACTTTGTGAAGAAAACTCAGAATCCGGATCCGTTTGATTCTGTGTAAACTAGACTTCAAGGGATTTCCAACCACATCTTATTTATAATTTTTATATAAGTAGATCATTCCAGACATGTCTTTAAAGTTGACCTAAAAATACAGAATTTCATTCTAGCATTTGACCAATGTTTTAAGTTGTTGACCAATTGACCCATTTCCTTGGTTGATGTTTGGACACGTCACTAGGCTTGTGGATCAGACTTTTAGAGTCTCTTATACACCATTAGAGAGACTTAACATCTCTTATTTCAGTCCTAAACATTTTCGGACCTAAAGAGAGAGAAAGAGAGAGCTTAGAGCGAGAAAATCGCGATATCTTGAGCGTTTGATGTTGGATCGACGATCTGTCTTCACCGTAGTGTAGAGGACAACGAAGGGATCATTTCTAACCAAGCAACTTCTCAGATTTGTGGTGAAATTGTGAGTCACAATTTCCATCACCAATAATTTTTTAGTAAGAGAAAGTGGATTTTCGGAGAGGAAGTGAGAATCGTAGATGGATCGAGCTTGGGGTTGATGATTGGGCCCTGTAGCAGCGTAGGCATTGTGGAGGAGTACATTTCCACCCAAGCCAAGTCTGATTTCGTAAAGTTTTTGTGATAGAAGTTAAGTAACGATAATGTCAAACTTAGTTGAATTGGAAGAGTAAAGCATGTAGGTTGTGTTAATTGATATTATTGGTGTTAATTTCTTAGAAAATATAGAATTTTATGCTCCAAATGAGGTTATGTCAAACTTAGTTGCTGATTTGAGTTGGGAAAATAATTGGTGAGATGTTGGTTGCAAGTTAGAAAGAAAAATACATAAGATTCAAGTTAATTGCAGTCCCTATTTTTGGTTAATTTTGGGAAAATTTTGGTACAAATCTACTATTGAGAATTAGTTGAATTTTGGATTTATTATTTCTATGTATGTTAAGTTGTTCTCTGTAATTTTTTATTAAATTTCGAAGTCGGGAACCACCTCAATCGAGTCATGAACTGTTGCTGCGTTGAGTGGTCTGTTAATAGAGAAACTGGTTCGTAATACTTACTTTATGTGACCGTAAGTTGATGAGTACATGTCAAAATGAGGTAATTCAAAGTTGTAAAATATAGTTTAAGATGTCTAGTTTCTAAATATTAAATAATTATAATATTTGGATTTTTTTGGAATATTTGGTGAATTTAATGGTACTGCTGTGCTGTGCTGGATAAATAATGTTGTGTTATTAGACTTTGAATGTTAGCAACTCATTGAGATTATTGTCGTTAGTTTACTCGTGATAATTTTGTGAGGTTGTTATGGGTAGTGAATGAACCAAATAATGGTATTGAGGCTAAAATGGTTATTTAGGAATGATACTACGGTTCATCCCGATGTTTCAAAATTTGGTAATGACTCTAACGGAGTTAATAGAATATAACGAAATATACCGAACCGTTATGTGAAATGAACACTAGTCATGACTGACTTTGGCGGAGTCGAATAGGGTGTGACTTTTAATGTGACGACCCGAGTCCGAGATTCGATGTTGAACCCCAACTCGGAGCGCCAAACCGAGGAAAGACTAAATAAAGCGAGCCACAAAAGCTCGAAACCAAAACCAAAGCAGCGGAACAATAAATGAACTTGAGCCTCCAAGCTCGAATAACAAAACCCCAACAACATAAAATTAACCTCCACGGCTGAACAAGCGCCGGAGAACAACAACAGCTACAACACCGCGAGTCAAAGCTCGGGAAAACCAATAGTAAAATACCAATGGGCACACGGCCACAACAACTAAGAAAACTGGAATTATAAAAATTATACAACCGGCACGACTCCACAAGTCGGCACCAATACAAGTCTATAAAATACAAGAATCTCTACCCGACATACTAAGTTTATATAACTCGGTTAACCCACGATCTCACAAGTACGTAAAGTAAATATAAAATACTAACTAGATACAACTAGAGGATCTTCGAACTAGAGCCTCACTGCCGAAACGTGTCCTGCAACTAAGGAAAACAAATATGGAAGGGATGAGTCGAATGACCCAGTAAGCTACTAATGAAACAATATGGCATGGCATTATGCACGTAAGAATAGCAGGATAATAAACAGGTTGTAGCACATAAGACAACCAACCCTATACTCACGAGAGGCTCAGTAGCCGCCAACCGTCATGCACTGGTTGGAGACCACGACCAACATTCGTTCATATAGGAAGCACATAAAATGTAAATAAACACATAAAGGTGGATACGGTGGATTCGAGGTACACCTCCGAAATCCCTTGAAACACTTCCGACCTTATCGCTCCATGAAGCCGTAGTAAACGATCACACTGCCGCTCCACAGAACTATCAAGGATGCCTCTGCTGCTATCCAACAAGATAATAATAATAATAGATTCCTGCGCTTCTGCTCTATAGAACCAAGATAATTAACTGTGCCGCTGATGCTAGGCACGTTTCCCAATATCAACCGCGAACATAAATAGATAATTGTGCTGCTGCTGCTGTACACAAATCACGAAGGGACCGGTGCTCGTATCCCAAGAAAATATATGTACCCGATCGTGTCAAGCACGATCTACAAGTACCCAACAATAAATGTACCCGACCGCGTCAAGCACGATCTACAAGTACCCGTTGTGGACCATTTCCTGTATCCACGTCGACGTATCGCTCGATCCCCTACGACCCGAGACAATACGGCTCTAGCCACTTATAGGTATCACAAGGGACCGGTGTCCGTATCCCAATGCATACAAAACAATGTCGACAATACACAGTCGCCGTTTATTCCGTTCAACCGTGGGACTAGAGAAAACCCCTACCGTGGCCAACGGTAGGGCGAGGCCCAGTATTGGCCTTCGGCTATTACGAAGCCCCGCTCCCGCAATAACCGAGTCAATACACCTCCAATGCACATATGCCAGCTGGACTCGATGCAATGCACAAGTAGATGTTTACCCATGCCAAACTAATCTAAGTGTGTTCTATTGAATCACAACTTAATAAACCAAATCATGATGTGTTCTATTGAATCACAACCCAAAGAAATCAAACCATAATGTGTTCTATTGAATCACATACCAAATCAACGAAATGTGCTTGTAAATACTAAACACACAATCAATCATCAAAGTAGGATGATTGTCTTATTGCTTACTAGAACAATCATAAATACCACGCATCACCCAAGTCCGTCATCGCTAGACTTAATAACCATAACACGTGTAAGCCTACTCGTACTTACAGTCATAATTTAATGCGTCACTAACACGTTCAACTTAGGATCTCTACGGTATCCTACGATCACAATACACTCCATCTCATGTATATATATATATTCCACTTCCTTTCGCCGCGTATTATGCGTATCACGACTCTCTTCAAGTCACATCGTCTGCATCGGAACAATAATCAAGGTGTATCATTAACTACCTAGGATATGACCAACTCATCATAAACACGTCGCTCAATGTGTAGCGACTAAGTCATTCCCAACGTACGTCACACGTGGCCGCACACAACTCATTAGTAACCTATATGAAGTTACAAATACCTTTAATGATTAATCAAAGCTTGGGCGTAGGGTGTATATATATTTATAATCCTCCAACCCAAATCAAGTAGTCGCGTTTTCAACAACGTTGACTAAGTCAACCTAACTTAAGTTACTCGATCAAGTCTTATCGATGCGTCATCCCACCTTGTAGGAGACTAAAATATTACTCATCAACTCATTACACAACGTATAACCTTAACATCCTATTCGACTCCACCGAAGTCACCACAACTAAAGTCTAGCCCATTCGGTGTAATATTCGATTCACCATATCCCAACGACCACACTCGGGTCTTTCAAATATTCAAACATCGGAACAAGCCGTAGCGTCATCCCTACAATCACGAGACTCACTATACCAAAAATCTATTACTCATAAAAATCTCATGAGTGTACTAACGATTAAAATCTCAACAAGTTATAAATACTTGATATAACTAAATCAAGTCATCGGCGACTATACGGAACCCAACTATAAACAAACCCACGAGTCTATAACTCGGGAAAACAACAACAACGACAATAATAATCACGACACAATCTCGAGGAGTCTCTACTACTCGGAGACAACAATCATCGCAATAACAACAACAACGTGTACACAATGAACTCCACAAGTCTCTAATATTCGAGACCACCAAATTAACAACGATTCATCAATACCCATCATTTAACATGCTAGAGTATCACATTGAACAAGTATAACATGTAGGAGTTCATATGCACATAGATAGTACGTAAACATCGCGATACTACTCTACGATGCTCAAAATCTAAGAAGGAGATTAGTAACTTACCATACAACGCAAATCCTCCACGAAATCCAAAGGCTTCGGTGGAAATGTACTCTTCCACGACCTCTACGCCGCTACGGAGTCCAATCGACGATCCCAAACTCGAACCAAGCTTGAATCGAACTTCCTCTCTCTCAAAACTTCACTTTCTCTCTCTAAAATGTGGGAGAAGAGATGGGTTTGTGATATACTAACAGATCGGATGATCCTTTTGGGTAGAAACGTTCCCCTCATCGCTAGCTACGCTCCGGCGAAGACGGCTCGTCGATCCGACAAGCGGAGCTCAAGATATCGCGAAATCTTTCACCTCTCTCTCTCTCCTCTCTCTCTTCTTGCTCTCTCTCTAAAATCTGGGTTTGGGGATGAGAATGAGGGAGAAAATAGAGTGGGTTATGATATTAATACCATGGGTAAGTGTTTGGTCCAATCCCGGGCTTGTTTGAGCATTTTAAACCACTTAAAAACACGAAAAACCGAGAAATAACGAAACCGGGCGAAACAGGGGACGGGCTTGAGCGGCCGCCTAGGCGCTCGCCCTATCTCCAGAAATGAAAATCTGCCTTTTGCCGCGCTTCCTCCAGAATTTCTGACTTTTCTGAATTCGGCCCGAAACGCTCCCGAAATGTCCCGGAATGATCCTAGGTTGATCCTAACGTCAAATCAAGGTCAAAACACATCTAATACACTCCTAAATCATCCCGTGACGAGGCACGAATGATAACAAACACTAGTCACAAATGCACATCGAGTCAAACAACTCTCAAACTAACCCAACTTACGGGTTAACGACAAAGCGAACATGCTTGCCGTTAGCGAATGAATCTAAGCCAAGGTTAAGTCAACCAATCAAAGGGGAAATGTAATGTACACGAACGCTGAACGAAGTCGAGGATAGTCTCGAACGGATATAGGAATAAAGTGCAACTCGCCATGAGTTAAACACGCGCTGAATATGGCCCTCGATCTAACACGTCACGCTTAACAAGCATGACGCCCCACTCTCCGAGGATTTTAAGGTCAATATCAAGAGACTACGAGTGAACTCGGAATGAAGTTGGGTCGGGGTGTTACATCCTCTCCCCCTTAAAAGAATTCGACCGCGAATTCAAGGATCAAACGTCCATGGGACGTACAAATGCTACTACAAGGCCATACAATAGCCCGCGCAATCGGACTTCTATCAATGATGAGTGAAAGTCCAATAAATAAGTCAAGTAGGTCCAAATTAGAAGTCATCAATCCTCAAGTATTGCCTACGCACAAGGTTCTAACGAATAGATGAAATTTCTAGATGTAAGAAATCTCGGGGTTTCGTTACGAGACTCATTACCGTCTCCAGTCAAGTCCAGGTTTAAAGTACACTACAAAGTGTTATGAAAGCACCTTCGAACACGTTCCAACACCACGCTTCCGCGCGCTAACGAATCTCCATTTCCCGTGGTACAACTCTCAACAACTACTCATGAGAAATCCCGCGATCAATAAGGTCCGGGTTAACACAACCCTTAGGTTCGTAAGGTCACGCAGCGACATCATAAAGTCAAGGAACAAGTTCAAACAAATGGCATATCACTGAAGGTCACACGAGTCATAAAACTCTGTCGTGAATAACGATACTACCGGCTACACCCAAAGCCGACAGAATAAAAAGTCAACGAAATCGCAAGTCGACATGCTCGCGATGCGACTACTCACGTCAATAAGTCATAAGGTCAACATAAATAATAATAAGAGTTTCAAACTCTAAATACATTCGAAGAAACGGATCGGTATCATTGGACACCAATACCACGTACTATACATGCTATTCGAAACATAGAGTGTATCACACTCTTGATGTTACATTCTCAGGTCAACTACAAGATATAGTATTCTAACGAATGAGTACCCAATCAGAGTACACGAGATAGTCCAATAACAGGAAAACGAATAAATAATAGAATAAGTCACGATGAACATGACTTTTACGGGTTCAATCACAAGGTCTCACCTCAACCTTGACTCGCTCTATTAGAGTCTTGGGTCGGTGCAGGAGGGTTCGGTGGGGACACTTGCTCCACTCGGGGTGTCTCACCTAGGGCCACATTCGTTGGTCCTCCGCTTCTTTCAGCTCGTAATGCGTGTCTCGAGTTAAAATATGGTCGGATGCATAACCGACATCCTTGCAGTCTTCCTAGTTCGTGCCATCCTCTACACAGAATACAATAGAGACATTAAATCTCTAGGGAAGTGAAACACCTTAAGTGAATCAACGAAGGCATACTTATCAACATAATGTTCTAAACTCTCAACCCAACACATATAATATGCACGTAGGGTTCTAAAGATAACCACCTCACTATGCCAAAGGGCACATGCGCAGGGTGACACGATCTATTCGTATCGTCAAGGTTCATAGGGTAAGACGGAATTAATACAGTGTATCCAGTCTACAACACGTCACATACAATATGGCAACCACACGCTCACCGCCGAGGTGACAAATCAACTCGATATCTCTAATGTTAAACAAACTTACAACGCACGGAACAATATACAAGTCACAAGGGCTAATCGCATGCCCGAAATACTCATGTTCAACTAAGCACAACGGCTCACACAATATCAAATCAAATCAAACCAATACACGAGAAATGATACACAATCCAAACACGGGGTACACAACTTGTTCAAGTACACCATTCCATTTACTTGTCCATTCCGGTTGGTAATAGGGTCAGACAATTTCTATCTATCATGCTATCAACTTAGTCTTGACGAATATCTCTTGACAACCAAATCAGGGGCCCTTCTGAAGTGGCTTCAAAAGCTACCGTCACTAGGGCGTGAGGGACAAGTGATTACAAATATGCCCTTAGAATCGGTCGCATGCACATAAGTATCAAATACAAGCAAATGCACCTATGTGACACAATGTCTCTAGTATGCACAAATGTCGCACTCCATGATGTGATATGCAAAAATAAAGTGTCTAGTAAGTACGGAATTACCCGCACTATCGTAACTCGACACTCCACGATAAACACTAATGGACTCGCGACCCCGAATCTCGGGTCTTCCACCTCTATTTCCTCAAATGATCACCAATATCAAGCCTAAGACGTTCCCTAAAACCTCTCGACTATACTTTTCAGGATCAACGAGACAACCTACAATGGTCAAATTTCGCTACTAACCTTATCAAGCGACTCACACTTAGTCGTCAACATTCTAGCGAGGCCTTCAAGCGCACTCACCAATTCTCCAAGAGAAACAACCGACTACAAATCGTTAGTCTCCGCTCTCATGAACGTAAGAACTTAACAACTCCAGTCCTACATGGACCATCTCTATAAATTACCAACATCCAAGGTAAACTTAACACAAAAATCGACGTTAAACGCTCAACCCAATACCCAAATCACCTAAGCCAAGGATCCTATCCTGGCGGACAGCTAACTTAAGCTCTTATACCAACTGTGACGACCCGAGTACGAGATTCGATGTTGAACCCCAACTCGGAGCGCCAAACCGAGGAAAGACTAAATAAAGCGAGCCACAAAAGCTTGAAACCAAAACCAAAGCAGCGGAACAATAAATGAACTTGAGCCTCCAAGCTCGAATAACAAAACCCCAACAACATAAAATTAACCTCCACGGCTGAACAAGCGCCGGAGAACAACAACAGCTACAACACCGGGAGTCAAAGCTCGGGAAAACCAATAGTAAAATACCAATGGGCACACGGCCACAACAACTAAGAAAAATGGAATTATAAAAATTATACAACCGGCACGACTCCACAAGTCGGCACCAATACAAGTCTATAAAATACAAGAATCTCTACCCGACATACTAAGTTTATATAACTCAGTTTAACCCACGATCTCACAAGTACAGAAAGTAAATATAAAATACTAACTAGATACAACTAGAGGATCTTCGAACTAGAGCCTCACTGCCGAAACGTGTCCTGCAACTAAGGAAAACAAATATGGAAGGGATGAGTCGAATGACCCAGTAAGCTACTAATGAAACAATATGGCATGGCATTATGCACGTAAGAATAGCAGATAATAAACAAAGTTGTAGCACATAAGACAACCAACCCTATACTCACGAGAGGCTCGAGCCGCCAACCGTCATGCACTGGTTGGAGACCACGACCAACATTCGTTCATATAGGAAGCACATAAAATGTAAATAAACACATAAAGGTGGATACGGTGGATTCGAGGTACACCTCCGAAATCCCTTGAAACACTTCCGACCTTATCGCTCCATGAAGCCGTAGTAAACGATCACACTGCCGTTCCACAGAACTATCAAGGATGCCTCTGCTGCTATCCAACAAGATAATAATAATAATAGATTCCTGCGCTTTTGCTCTATAGAACCAAGATAATTAATCGTGCCGATGCTAGGCACGTTTCCCAATATCAACCGCGAACATAAATAGATAATTGTGCCGCCGCTGTACACAAATCACGAAGGGACCGGTGCTCGTATCCCAAGAAAATATATGTACCCGATCGTGTCAAGCACGATCTACAAGTACCCAACAATAAATGTACCCGACCGCGTCAAGCACGATCTACAAGTACCCGTTGTGGACCATTTCCGTATCCACGTCGACGTATCGCTCGATCCCCTACGACCCGAGACAATACGGCTCTAGCCACTTATAGGTATCACAAGGGACCGGTGTCCGTATCCCAATGCATACAAAACAATGTCGACAATACACAGTCGCCGTTTATTCCGTTCAACTGTGGGACTAGAGAAAACCCCTACCGTGGCCAACGGTAGGGCGAGGCCCAGTGTATTGGCCTTCGGCTATTACGAAGCCCCTGCTCCCGCAATAACCGAGCGTCAATACACCTCCAATGCACATATGCCAGCTGGACTCGATGCAATGCACAAGTAGATGTTTACCCATGCCAAACTAATCTAAGTGTGTTCTATTGAATCACAACTTAATAAACCAAATCATGATGTGTTCTATTGAATCACAACCCAAAGAAATCAAACCATAATGTGTTCTATTGAATCACATACCAAATCAACGAAATGTGCTTGTAAATACTAAACACACAATCAATCATCAAAGTAGGATGATTGTCTTATTGCTTACTAGAACAATCATAAATACCACGCATCACCCAAGTCCGTCATCGCTAGACTTAATAACCATAACACGTGTAAGCCTACTCGTACTTACAGTCATAATTTAATGCGTCACTAACACGTTCAACTTAGGATCTCTACGGTATCCTACGATCACAATACACTCCATCTCATGTATATATATATATTCCACTTCCTTTCAGTCGCGTATTATGCGTATCACGACTCTCTTCAAGTCACATCGTCTGCATCGGAACAATAATCAAGGTGTATCATTAACTACCTAGGATATGACCAACTCATCATAAACACGTCGCTCAATGTGTAGCGACTAAGTCATTCCCAACGTACGTCACACGTGGCCGCACACAACTCATTAGTAACCTATATGAAGTTACAAATACCTTTAATGATTAATCAAAGCTTGGGCGTAGGGTGTATATATATTTATAATCCTCCAACCCAAATCAAGTAGTCGCGTTTTCAACAACGTTGACTAAGTCAACCTAACTTAAGTTACTCGATCAAGTCTTATCGATGCGTCATCCCACCTTGTAGGAGACTAAAATATTACTCATCAACTCATTACACAACGTATAACCTTAACATCCTATTCGACTCCACTGAAGTCAGTCACAACTAAAGTCTAGCCCATTCGGTGTAATATTCGATTCACCATATCCCAACGACCACACTCGGGTCTTTCAAATATTCAAACATCGGAACAAGCCGTAGCGTCATCCCTACAATCACGAGACTCACTATACCAAAAATCTATTACTCATAAAAATCTCATGAGTGTACTAACGATTAAAATCTCAACAAGTTATAAATACTTGATATAACTAAATCAAGTCATCGGCGACTATACAGCCGGAACCCAACTATAAAACAAACCCACGAGTCTATAACTCGGGAAAAACAACAACAACGACAATAATAATCACGACACAATCTCGAGGAGTCTCTACTACTCGGAGACAACAATCATCGCAATAACAACAACAACGTGTACACAATGAACTCCACAAGTCTCTAATATTCAGAGACCACCAAATTAACAACGATTCATCAATACCCATCATTTAACATGCTAGAGTATCACATTGAACAAGTATAACATGTAGGGAGTTCATATGCACATAGATAGTACGTAAACATCGCGATACTACTCTACGATGCTCAAAATCTAAGAAGGAGATTAGTAACTTACCATACAACGCAAATCCTCCGCGAAATCCAAAGGCTTCGGGTGGAAATGTACTCTTCCACGACCTCTACGCCGCTACGGAGTCCAATCGACGATCCCAAACTCGAACCAAGCTTGAATCGAACTTCCTCTCTCTTAAAACTTCACTTTCTCTCTCTAAAACGTGGGAGAAGAGATGGGTTTATGATATACTAACAGATCGAATGATCCTTTTGGGTAGAAACGTTCCCCTCGTCGCTAGCTACGCTCCGGCGAAGACGGCTCGTCGATCCGACAAGCGGAGCTCAAGATATCGCGAAATCTTTCTCCTCTCTCTCTTCTTGCTCTCTCTCTAAAATCTGGGTTTGGGGATGAGAATGAGGGAGAAAATAGAGTGGGTTATGATTTTAATACCATGGGTAAGTGTTTGGTCCAATCCCGGGCTTGTTTGAGCATTTTAAACCACTTAAAAACACGAAAAACCGAGAAATAACGAAACCGGGCGAAACAGGGGACGGGCTTGAGCGGCCTAGGCGCTCGCCCTCTCTCCAGAAATGAAAATCTGCCTTTTGAGCGGCCGCGCTTCCTCCAGAATTTCCGACTTTTCCGAATTCGGCCCGAAACGCTCCCGGAATGATCCTAGGTTGATCCTAACGTCAAATCAAGGTCAAAACACATCTAATACACTCCTAAATCATCCCGTGACGAGGCACGAATGATAACAAACACTAGTCACAAATGCACATTGAGTCAAACAACTCTCAAACTATCCCAACTTACGGGTTAACGACAAAGCGAACATGCTTGCCGTTAGCGAATGAATCTAAGCCAAGGTTAAGTCAACCAATCAAAGGGGAAATGTAATGTACACGAACGCTGAACGAAGTCGAGGATAGTCTCGAACGGATATAGGAATAAAGTGCAACTCGCCATGAGTTAAACACGCGCCGAATATGGCCCTCGATCTAACACGTCACGCTTAACAAGCATGACGCCCCACTCTCCAAGGATTTTAAGGTCAATATCAAGAGACTACGAGTGAACTCGGAATGAAGTTGGGTCGGGGTGTTACATTTAATAAGTCGTGATATGTGATAGATTATGATATACATAAGATAAAGTGTATTGTGTGGTTATAGAATGCTGTAGAGATCCTAAGTTGAGCGTAATGTTTACGCGTTGGTTAATGGTTGTATGTACGAGTAGACTTATGAATGAGAAGATTATAAGGTCTAGAATTAGCGGACCTAGATGAATTGAAGAATATGTTACTTTATTTGGAATTTAGAACGAATAGCCTATTCTTGTGATGTATAGGTGTTCCACCTTGTGGGCACCGTTTGATAGTTGGTTACACGGTAGGAATACCCTACTTACGATTGTGATATTTAGTGTGTCTAACTATTACAAAGACTGTTCGATGGTTAAGTTGTACAATAGCCTACTTTGCCTATTGTCTTATTTATATGTTGAGTTTTTACGGACATGGTGTGATTGTTCTAGAATGTGATAGGACAATCATCCTACATTGATGATTGATTATGTGTTTAGTATTTATAAACACCTTGATTGATTTTGGTATGTGATTCAGTAGAACACATCATGTTGATATTATTGAGTTGTGAATCATTAGAACACACTTTAATTTGTTTAGCATGACGAGTAAACATCTACTTGTGCATTGCATCGAGTCCAACTGACATATGTGCATTTGGAGGTGTATTGTATGCGATAGTCGTGGCGTACAATACACTGGGTCTCGCCCTACCATTGGCCACGGTGGGAGTCTCTCTAGCCCTACAGTTGTACGGAATAAACGCGACTGTGTATGTGTCGACATTTTTATTGATCATTGGGATACGGACACCGGTCCCTTGGTCTTTGTAAGTGGCTAGATCCGTATGGTGTCTCGGGTCGTAGGAGGACCGAGTGCATACATCAATGTGGATACAGGGAATGGTTCATAATGGGTACTTGTAGATCGTGCTTGACGCGATCGGGTACATTTATTTTATTTTGGGATACGAGCACCGGTCCCAACCGTAACACAGTCATCTATTATGGTTCTCTGTAGCAGCAGCGCAGTTATCTATTATGGTTTTTTTGGAGTAGCAACACAGTTACCTATTGAGTTATTAATGGAGCTACAAGGTCGGAAGTGTTGTCTCGGATCGGAGGTGTACCTCGATCCACCGTACCCTCATATATGTGTTTACTTTACAGCTCATTATATGCTTCCTATACGAGCGAATGTTGGTCATGGTCTCCAACTGGTATGAGACGGTTGGCGGCTACTGAGCCTCTTGTTAGTATGGGATTGGTTGCTCCTATGTGCTATTATGTGTTTATTTTCCTGTTATATCATTGTGCATGATGTCATGCTATATAGTTGCATATAGTACCTTGTCGATCAATAGTTTAAGTTAGAAATCGCTATTTAGACTTCCCGATTTTTAGTTGAGATGTTAGTTTAAGCTGGAATTTCCACCTAGACTAGTATTGTAGAGTCTTGGTTTACTGTTGCATTCATACTTATATCACATAATACATTATAATGGCTTATGGGGTCTTTTAGACTCACCCAACAACTTCCTCAGTTTGCAGGTTGTAAGCTTCGACGCAGTGAGACTGGAGACTTGGAGTTAGCAAGTTATATTTATATTTTTATTTCCTATTATTTCTTGTATTGCGAGATCGTGGGTTCAACTAAGTTATGTAAACTTAGTGTGTTGGGTAGAAACATTTATATTCTTAGATTTATTTTTGAGGCCGACTTGTGAGGCCGTGCCGGTTGTTGTATTTAATAATTTCAGATTACAGACTTATGGTTTTGGTGTGGCCTTGTGCTCGTGGTGTTTTATATTGTTGCGAGTTGTGGTTTGAGTTTTCGAAACTCACATTTTATCTTTTATTCCGCTGCATTGTTTTGGTTTTGAGCTTTTGTGGCTCGCTTTTAATAGTTCTTTCAGCTGTTCCTGTAAGTTTGGCGCTCCAAGTTGGGGTTCAACATCGAATCTTGGACTCGGGTCGTCACAGTTGGTATCAGAGCTTAAGTTAGCTGTTCGCAAGGATAGGATCCTCGGCTTAGGTGATTTGGGTATTGGGTTGAGTGATTAACGTCGAGTGTTTGAGTATAAGTGTGGGATTGTTATAGATTAGTTTTTTGAGTTAGTCCACATAGGACTTGAATAGTTAAGTTCTTACGCTCACGAGAGTGGGGACTAATGATTTGTAGTCCATTATTTCCTTGTAGAGATTTATTAGTACGCTTTAAGTCCTCGCTAGACTGTTGACGACTAAGTGTGAGTCGCTTGATAAGTTTAGTATTGAGATTTGACCATTATAGGCTGTCTTGTTAATTTTCGAGAAGTATAGCCGAGATGTTTGAGGAACGTCTTAGGCTTGAGATTGGTAATCATTTGAAGAAATAGAGGTGGAAGACTCGAGATTCTGAGTCGCGAGTCCGTTAGTGTTTATCGTGGAGTGTCGAGTTACGATAGTGCGAGTATAAGAGTCCGTACTAACGCAGACGATTTATTTTTTGCATATCACATCATGGAATGCGACACTTGTACATATTAGAGACATTGTGTCACACAGGTACATTTGCTTGTATTTGATACTTATGTGCATGAGACCGATTCAAAGGGCATATTTGTAACCATTTGTCCCTAACGCCCTGCGATGGAAGCTTTTGAAGCCAGTTCAGATGGGCCCCTAATTTGGTTGTCAAGAGATATTCGTCGAGACTAAGTTTATAGCATGGTAGATAGAAATTGCCTAACCTTATTGCCAAACGAAATGGACAAGTAAATGGAGTAGTTATACTTGAACAAGTTTGTGTATCTTGTGTGAGTTGTGTATCGTTCCATGTGAAATGGTTTGTTACGTATCAATGGTTGTGTAAAGCATCATGCTCAGTTGAATGTGAACAATGATAGGCTTGTGATTAGTCATTTGTGGCTCGTTTGTTGTCACATGTGTTGTCTATTTACTTGAACATAATGATTAGGGTGTCGAAATTAGCCACCCCGGTGGTGAACTTGTGATTTCTATATTTATGCAATGTGATGTAGACTGGATACATTATATTAATTCAGTCTTGCCTTATAGATTTTTGCGATACGAATAGATTGTGTCACTTTGCGCGTAAGCCAATTGGCATAGTGAGGTGGTTGTCTTTAGAACCTTACATACATGTTAATTATGTTGGGTTGAGAGAGTTAAGAACATTCTGTTGATGAGTATGCCTTTAGTTGAATCACTTAATGTGTTTGACTTTCCTTTAGATATTTAGTGTCTCTATTGTATGCATGTAGCAGGATGGCACGAACTAGGAAGACCGCAAGGATGTCAGTCATGCATCTGACCGTATTCTAACTCAGATACGCATTACGAGAACTTAGAGAACTTGATGACCAATTGAATGTGACACTAGGTGAGACAACTTGAGTGGAGCAAGTGACCCTACCGAGCCCTCCTACACCGACTCAAGACTCCAACAGAGCGAGTCAAAGTTAAAAGGTAAGATGTTGTAATTGAATTCTGTTAGTACCACCGTGACTTATTCCATTATTTTATTGTCTCCACGTTATTGGATTACCTTGAGTTCTTTGATTGGGAATTCATTCGTTAGAATATTATATCGCGTAGTAAACCTGAGAATGCGATCATTGTGAGTGTGAGACATTCTATGTTTTAGGTAGCATGTATAGTATCTGACATTGATATCCGATGATATCGATCTTTTCTGTCCATTGCGTTTAGAGTTTTAAACTCTTGCTGCGATTCATTGAAACCTTGTAGCCTATTGCCGTTGGTAGTTGTAACACGAGCATGTTAGTTCGCGATCGCGTTGACTTTTTATTTCGTCGGCTTGAGTTATAACCGGTAACGTTGTTATTTACGGTTGAGTACGTATGATTCTATGAGATGTACTACAAATTTGAACTTGACTAGAGACGATAGTTAGTCTCGTAATAACACCTTGAGATTTGTTATGTCTTGAAATCATACCCGTTTGTGAGAAGTCTTGTGTGCAAGCCTTAAATGAGATCAATGATCTCTAATTCAAATGATTTGCCTTATTCATTTAGACTTTAACTCGCTATTGAGAACGATATTGTTTGTGTGTACTTAAGCAAAGCCTTGTGGTGACGTGTATATTCACTCGTAGATGTCCAATCCATGAATTCGCGGACGAATTCTTTTAAGGGGGAGAGGATGTAATACCCTAACCTAACTTCCTTCTTAGTCAATTTATATCGACCTTGAAATCCTCGGAATATTAGATATCATGCTTGTTAAGCGTGACATGTTACGTTATGACCCGTGTTTAGCATGTGATTAACCTATGTTAAATTGTGGACTATTTCCATATTCGTTCGAGACTATTCTCGACATTGATTAGTGTTTGTATATTCTGTATATTCCTCACGTTTAAGTGACCTAGCCTTGGTTTATGATTTAATCCATATAATCATTCGTAGTTGTAGTCTGTGCACTTTTAGCCTTGTTATAAGCCACCTTGATTGAGTTTTGAGTAAGCTTTGGACTTGGCTTGAGGTTAATATTAGCCAATACCAACCTAAGATCAGCCAAGATCATCCTATGATCAGTCAAGGCCAACCTAGATCATCCAAGACTAATGAGCCAAGACGGATCAGCCAAGACAGATCAGCCAAGTCTGATCAGCCAAGACTGACTTTGGATCAGCCAAGACTGACTTAGAATCAGCCATGACCAACCTGGGATCAGCCATGTCCAACCTAGGATCAGCCAACCTTGATTTAGAACCTTTGGGAATCAATTTGGTTGAGTTTCAGCCTTGGAAAAACTTCAGTTCGCGTCATTCTGTCGGCCAGAATCAGTCGGTAGTAAATTGATCACAACTTTGGGTAGAAAACTCGGAATTCGGATCCGTTTGATTCTGTGTAAACTAGACTTCAAGGTCTTTCCAACCACATCTTGTTTATAAATTTTAGACAAGTAGATCATTCCATACATGTCTTTAAATTTGACCTAAAAATACAGAATTTCATTCTAACATTTGACCAATGTTTTAAGTTGTTGACCAATTGACCCATTTCCTTGGTTGATGTTTGGACACGTCAATAGGCTTGGGGATCATACTTTTAGAGTCTCTTATACACCATTAGAGAGACTTAACATCTCTCATTTCAGTCCCAAACATTTTCGGACCTAAAGAGAGAGAAAGAGAGAGCTTAAAGCGAGAAAATAGCGATATCTTGAGCGTTTGATGTCGGATCGACGATCCGTATTTGCCGTAGTGTAGAGGACAACGAAGGGTTCATTTTTAACCAAACAACTTCCCAGATCTGTGGTGAAATCGTGAGTCACAATCTCCATCACCCATATTTTTTTTAGTAAGAGAAAGTGGATTTTCGGAGAGGAAGTGAGAATCGTAGATGGATCGAGCTTGGGGTTGACGATTGGGCCCTGTAGCAGCGTAGCATTATGGAGGAGTACATTTCCACCCAAGCCAAGTCTGGTTTCGTAAAGTTTTTGCGATAGAAGGTAAGTAACTATAATGTTTTGTGAGTTTATGAGTTGAATTGGAAGAGTAAAGCATGTAGGTTGTGTTAATTGATATTCTTGGTGTTAATTTCTTAGAAAATATAGAATTTTCTGCTCCAAATGAGGTTATGTCATACTTAGTTGTTGATTTGAGTTGGAAAAATAATTGGCGAGATGTTGGTTGCAAGTTAGAAAGAAAAATACATGAGATTCAAGTTAATTGCAGTCCCTGTTTTTGGTTAATTTCGGGAAAATTCTGGTACAAATCTACTATTAAGAATTAGTTAAATTTTGGATATATTATTCCTATGTATGTTAAGTGGTTCTTTGTAAATTTTTATTAAATTTCGAGGTCGGGAACCACCTCAATCGAGTCATGAACTGTCGCTGCGTTGAGTGGTCTGTTAATAGAGAAACTGGTTCGTAATACTTACTTTATGTGACCATAAATTGATGAGTACAAGTCCAAATGAGGTAATTCAAAGTTGTAAAATATATTTTAAGATGTCCAGTTTCTAAATATGAAATAATTGTAATATTTGGATTTTTGTAGAATATTTGGTGAATTTAATGGTACTGCTGCGCTGTGCTGGATAAATAATGTTGTGTTATTAGACTTTGAATGTTAGCAACTCATTGAGATTATTGTCGTTAGTTTACTCGAGATGAGTTTGTGAGGTTGTTATGGGTAGTGAATGAACTAAATAATGGTATTGAGGCTAAAATGGTTATTTAGGGATGATACTACGGTTCATCCCGATGTTTCGAATATTGGTAACGACTCTAATGGAGTTAATAGAATATACGAAATATACCGAACCTTTATGTGAAATGAACACTAGTCATGACTGACTTTGGCGGAGTCGAATAGGGTGTGACTTGTAATAAGTCGTGATATACATAGTACACGACGAAAATGATATGTGATAGACTATGATATACACAAGATGGAGTGTATTGTGTGGTTATAGGATGCTGTAGAGATCCTAAGTTGAGCGTATTGGTTACGCGTTGGTTAATGGCTGTAAGTACGAGTAGACTTACGAATGAGAAGGTTATGAGGTCTAGAATTAGCGAACCTAGATGAATTGAAGAATATGTTACTTTATTTGGAATTTAGAACGAATAGCCTATTCTTGTGATGTATAGGTGTTCCACCTTGTGGGCACCGTTTGATAGTTGGTTACACGGTAGGAATACCCTACTTACGATTGTGATATTTAGTGTGTCTAACTATTACAAACACTGTTCGATGGTTAAGTTGTACAATAGGCCTACTTTGCCTATTGTCTTGTTTATATGTTGAATATTTACGGACATGGTGTGATTTTTCTAGAATGTGATAGGACAATCATCCTACTTTGATGATTGATTATGTGTTTAGAATTTAGAAATACCTTGATTGATTTTGGTATGTGATTCAGTAGAACACATCATGTTGATATTATTGAGTTGTGAATCATTAGAACACACTTTAATTTGTTTAGAATGACGAGTAAATATCTACTTGTGCATTACATCGAGTCCAGTTGGCATATGTGCATTTGGAGGTGTATTGGCATACGACTATGCGGTGAGCTAGGGCTACGCGATAGTCGTGGTGTCCAATACACTGGGCCTCGCCCTACCGTTGGCCACGGTAGGGGTCTCTCTAGCCCTACAGTTGTACGGAATAAACGCGATTGTGCATGTGTTGACATTTTTATTGATCATTGGGATACGGACACCGGTCCTGTGACGCCCCGAGTTCGGGATTCGGTATTAAACCCCACTCGGTGCGCCAAAATAAAAGGAACAACTAAAGTCCACAGAAGTGAACGAGCTACACAAGCTCAAAACCAAAACTATGCAGCGGAAAACCACAACTAAATAAAACCTGAGTTTCAAAAACTCAAATAACAAAACTATAACTAGAAAACCTCCACGGCTAAACACAAGCCTGAGAATGATACTAACATAATCCCAACAATAAACCTCTACGGCTAAATACTAAAAGCCGGAGAAACAACAACACTAAATACTCACGGAGCTAACATGCTCGAAAAAATTACAATAATAAACGGCTCGACATCAAGTGTCGGCTCTAAAAATATACATCAATAAGAAGAGTTACAAAATAGTGCTACCCATAAGTAAAGTTTACATAACTTTACATCAACCATCTTTCTCACTGAGCTAAGAATATAAGTATAGACAGGCTCCGAAAAGCAACTACCCAAAGATTAATCTGCCAGCACCGTAGGTCTCACCGACCTCAGCATGTCGTCCTTCGATTACAATCTAAAAGAATCAACACAATAAGAGTGAGTCTACAAGACCCCGTAAGCCACTATAATGTATTGTGTGCTATGAGTATGAATGCAACAGTAAACCAAAACTCTACATGTAGCTAGTCTAAGTAGCACTTCCGGCTTACCTAACATCTCAGCCACCAACCGGCAAATCAAGGTACTATT
The DNA here is from genome assembly GCA_016624345.1 of Platycodon grandiflorus. Lineage (NCBI taxonomy): Eukaryota > Viridiplantae > Streptophyta > Magnoliopsida > Asterales > Campanulaceae > Platycodon > Platycodon grandiflorus. Next base: position 45,868,570 of record CM028368.1, read on the forward strand.
CTAACTTGACCAATAATCAACAAGCTATTACATGCGACTATATGACATGGCATGATGCTCACAGTAGGAATAACATGGTAATAACATTTATATACCATAACGATCATGTATCATATTGAAGGTATACAAGTCACATAAATCACTTAGCACTTTGGTGTTCACATAAGTGCAACTTAATTAAGCCACATCATGAAGGATATTATTTCTCTGTCTTTCAACTTCGCGTTGCTCCTGCAATACACGAGAAAACATACGTGCCTCGATACCCGTGTACGTAGTATCGACGTCCCCGACACAATCCCGTCGGGTTCTAACTAGCAAGCCAAAGTCGCGCGTATTGCTACAACAGTGGGGCTACATCCCACCTGCGGCCAACAGGTGAGGGGTGTGTGCAACCGGTACGGCGACTTATAGCGATTACAAAAAAAATTCGTAAAGACTATAGGTCGTCCCACCTTGATTAGTCAAACAATGCCAGCTGGACTCAATGCAATGCACAAGTAGGTATTCACTCGTCATTCTCAACAAATCATCATGTGTTCTTTGAATCACATATCAAATCAACTCAATGTACTTGTAAATAATAAACACACAATCAATCATCAAAGTAGGATGATTGTCCTACGATCAATCATCAAAGTAGGATGATTGTCCTATCTCATATTAGAGCAATCACATCATGTCTGAATCACTGAACATGTAAACTAAATAAGACAATAGGCAAAGTAGGCCTATTGTACAATTCAACCACCGAACAGTGTCTATGATAGCTAGACACATACATAAACTCCAATGTAAGGTATTTATACCTTAAAATCAACTGTCAAACAATGTCCAAAATGTGGAACCTATATAACACAAAGATAGGCTATTCATTCCTAATCCCAAAATAAAGTAACATATTTCTCACATGTACACAAACTCATAACCCCACATAGGTAAGTCTACTCGTACCTACAACTATTAATAGCAATACTCATGATTGGTGTATTTACTACCCATATAAATCTCACAAGTTCATCGCGAGTAACTTCTTACAAAATCCCAGCGAACTACTAATATTTGATATTCATTAACAACAACAACCACCACAACAACAATTACACTTCCATCGAGTCTCTAATTATTGGAGACTAACAACAACAATATCAACAATACACTAACATATATTTAGGACTGCGCATTAGTACCATTAAATTCACCAAATATTATACGAAACTCCAAATATTACAATTATTCCATATTTGGAAACTAGACATCTGGAACTACATTTTACCACTTTGAATCACCTCATTTGGACTTATAATCATCAAGAATCAGCCACTTAAATTCGGAACTAGTGCCCAGAATTTCCAACAGCAGATTGCTCTGCGCAGCACTAATACACGACTTAAACGAGATACTTCCCGACCTCTAAAATTTATGAAATTTTGCAGAGAACTTTCTAACATACAAAGGAATAACATATCCAAAATTCAACTAATTCCCAATTGTAGATTAGTACCAGAATTTTCCCAAAAATAGCCCAAAACAGGGAATGCAACTAACTTGAAATTCATGTATTTCTCATTCTAACTTGTAACCAACAATTCACCAAATATTCTATGCATGTCCGAATATTATGAATCTTACATACCCAAAAACTAGACATCCCAAATTACATTTTACCATTTTGAATCAGTCCATTTGGACTTATATTCATCCATATCCAACCACATCAAGATTGAACTACAACTCAGATTTTCTAGCAACGATTCATTCTGCGCAACGATATTACAAGACCCATTTGAGGTACTTCCCAATATCAAAACTCAATGAAAATTTACAGGATGCTACACAACATATCAATGTAAAACATATCCAAAAATCATGCAATTCTCATGGACGGATTTTTCCCAGAAAATTCAACAACATGCCTTAAAATTGTGACAAATCTGATTTTATAAACTAAGCATTTGCTTCCAAAAATTATCATGTCTTCTCCCAATTATATTTGCAACCTCAAACAACAACATAATATTTCATAACATAAGTTAAAGCAACTAATCACATGTTTCATCCAAGGGTTTAACACAATAATGATCAACTAACACTACCTACATGCTCTACTCTTCCATTTCATCTCATAATCAAACAAAACATTATAGTTACTTACTTTTACCGCAAATCCTTCACGAAATCAAGGGGCTTTGGTTGGAAATGTACTTCTCAACGACCTCTACACTTCTATGGAGTCCAATCATCGAACTCACACTCGATCCAAGCCCGAATCAAGCTTTCTCTTTCCAAAAATTCGCTTTCTCTCTCTAAAAACGTGGGTGGAGATGAAGGTACGTGATTCGACAACGGATCGTGAAAATTTCTTGGCTAGAAATGATCCCTTCGTCGCCCTCTACGCTACGGTGAAGACGGATCGTCGATCCGATGTCGGTAGCTCAAGATATGGAGCTTTCTCTCTCTACTCTCTCTCTAAACTCTCTTCTTCTTCTCTCTTTCTCACGGTGGAAGGGCTGAAAAAATGGAGTCTTTTGGGTCTCCTAATTGTGTTAAATGGAGAGTCAAAGTCTTGCCTAACTTTGGTCAAACAAAATGGGTCAAATAGTCAAGTCACTTAAAACTTGGTCAAAGTTGTCACAATTCTAATTTTCATTCAACTTTAAAAATATTTCTGGGATGATCTACAAATCCAAAAATTACAAATAATATATGGTTGGAAAGCTCTATGAGTCTAGTTTACATAGAATCAAACGGTTTGCAATTCCGAGCTTTCTACACAAAGTTGTGGCCAAATTACTACAGGTTGGTAAATCTGCCCGATACACGCGCGGCCGTGCCAAAAATGTGCGCGCGGCCGTGCAAAACTTACTGGCACCCTTGCACGGCCGTGTCAAGCAAAGGCGCGCGGCCGTGCAAACCTTACTGTCCAATCCCACTTCTATTTATCTCTATTTTCTCGGTTTGATCACTTGGCCACTCCTAGGTGTGATTATACAACACGTATAAAACATCTCAACGATATCATGGATTACATATTAAGGTGTAATCAATCTAACAATTCTTATAATTATGAATTGAGAATATGAAATAAAGCATTATTCACTATCATGCTAGTAAAACAAGTTTAACACATAAGTCACACATAAAATAAGTAAATCATACATAGGAGGATTCAAGGTGTTACAGGTCCCTTGGTCTTTGTAAGTGGCTAGATCCGTATGGTGTCTCGGGTCGTAGGAGGACCGAGTGCATACGTCGATGTGGATACAGGAAATGGTTCACAATGGGTACTTGTAGATCGTGCTTGACGCGATCGGGTATATTTATTTTATTTTGGGATACGAGCACCGGTCCCAACAGCAACACAGTCATCTATTGTGGTTCTCTGTAGCAGCAGCGCAGTTATCTATTATGGTTTTCTAGAGTAGCAGCACATTTACCTATTGAGTTATTAATGGAGCAACAAGGTCGGAAGTGTGGTCTTGGATCGGAGGTGTACCTCGATCCACCGTATCCTCATATATGTGTTTACTTACAGCTCGTTATGTGCTTCCTATAAGAGCGAATGTTGGTCATGGTCTCCAATTGGTATGGGACGGTTGGCGGCAACTGAGCCTCTCGTTAGTATGGGATTGGTTGCTCCTATGTGCTATTATGTGTTTATTTTTCTATTATATTGTTGAGCATGATGCCATGCCATATAGTCCCATATAGTACCTTGTCGATCAATAGTTTAAGTTAGAATTCGCTACTTAGACTTGCCGATTTTTAGTTGAGATGTTAGTTTAAGCTGGAATTTCCACCTAGACTAGTATTGTAGAGTCATGGTTTACTGTTGCATTCATACTTATATGACATAGTGCATTATAGTGGCTTACGGGGTCTTTTAGACTCACCCAACAACTTCCTCAGTTTGCAGGTTGTAAGCTCCGACGCAGTGAGACTGGAGACTTGGAGTTAGCAAGTTGTATTTATATTTTTATTTCCTATTATTTCTTGTATTGCGAGATCGTGGGTTCAACTAAGTTATGTAAACTTAGTGTGTTGGGTAGAAACATTTGTATTCTTAGATTTGTTTTTGAGGCCGACTTGTGAGGCCGTTCTGGTTGTTGTATTTAATAATTTCAGATTACAGACTTATGGTTTTGGTGTGGCCTTGTGCCCGTTGATATTGTATCAATAGTTTTTTTCCTGAGCGTGTAACTAGTAGTGTTTTATAGTGTTGCGAGTTGTTGTTCGAGTTTTCGAAACTCATATTTTATCTTTTATTCCGCTACATTGTTTTGGTTTTGAGCTTTTGTGGCTCACTTTTAATAGTTCTTTCAGCTGTTCCTGTACGTTTGGCGCTCCGAGTTGGGGTTCAACATCAAATCTTGGACTAGAGTCGTCACAATAAATAATCGGGTGCGCACTATGATGGTGGGTGTGCACGTCTACCAAGACGCTTGGGAGATAGGACATGACTATCCCAAAGTCTGAAGTACAAAACAAGCATTAACAATGTTGCCTTATTCTTCTTCTCAGCTCTATCAATAATATCAGGAGCAATAGGAGTAAATGGAATGGTCTGAACATGACCGAATTGTCTAAGGACCCAGTCAGGATGGTATGGCTCTACAACATGTCAAGCACCTATGTAACCATGATATAAAGCAACCATGTGGAACGGGAAATTTTTCCACACACTGTCCTTGTACAGAGACCAAATTTCTACATCAAACAAAACAACAATTATAACATGTATGTTTATAAGTATTGGGTAACGAGCACAACTAAATAATAAGTACATCACTCCCAGTGAGGCTGTCGAGACGTTCCCGCATTGATTGTAATTTTAGGAGCGATAATCCTTGTCCTTGTGGTTGCCACCTATCTGCAAGTGGACTTTCATCAGTGTAAGCGACATTATGTGGTGGCCTCAACATTTTAAATCTTTCGTATATCCATGCCTATGTTCAATAAAACACAAAATTTGTCAAATTAACCTCAAATTAACTATAGAGAGTGAAATTTATGCATTTTTAAAAATAATGAAAGAAACTTGAAATGTAAGTTTAATACCTCGAATAACGTCGAATATCCTGCCATTTGTCTACATGTCGCTACAGACGCTTGCCCTAGCTGTCTATAGAGAAAAGCTAGAGCTGCAGCTCCCCATGCGTACGTATGCACGTCATCAAGATCAATTAGAAACTCTAGGTATGATCTGTTGACTCGAGTATTGCTCTTATCGGTAAAAATGGTGCAGCTCAACAAATACAACAAATTAAATATGCCCTCACTGAACAATCACACTTAACTAAATCATCAGCCGTAGCTTTTGACACATCCAACAACTCCCTAACCTCATTAACGGGAAGTTCACTATTATCAAGTGTCGAAATAAATGGAAGTCCAGTCTGAAAGACTTGTAAGACAATGCACATCATCTAGTGTGATTGTCATCTCACCAAACGGCATGTGGAAGGTATTGGTCTCAGGGTGCCACCTTTCCACAAAAACTGTCACCATCCCTTTATTAACCTTATGATATGATATTTGACATAGCTGACTGAGATTCGAGCCCCCATCAAGATTCTTAAACCTTTGAGATAATGAACCTTTCCGAAATCTCCACTCCAATAACTTTGATGTGTGATTGTTACATTTTAACCCCTCACTCATTTCCATCCCATATGGATGTCACTACGTGTTAATTGAAAGTAGGAAGCAGCCCTGGAACATATGGTCCACCAAGAAATGGAGTAAATTGTTGTTCTTTTTCATTCTTCTCCATATCGTCTTCCTCATGTTCCTCCTCAACATACTATGATGTTTCTCTTTCATAATCAGTGTGATGATCTTGTTTAGGTTATTGTTGACGCTGGACCTCTTCTCGTTGATGCTTTATCTCTTGTTGTTGAAGATCTATGACAGCTTACATACTCTCAAGTTCTCGTTGTTCACGTTCTCTTCGAGCAGATGTTGTAGGTCTTCTCTTATATTGTTGTGCTCAACATAAAAAAAATCATCTATTAGAACAAACGTAAAGAACACAAATAAATTCCTAGAAATGTTCGCCAGCAGTGACTGAAAATCATGAAAAATATTCGGCCACTGAAAATATTTTGAGATTATTAGGAATATGCCTGTGAAACAGCTGATATATATGTTTGCATATTCCAACACAGTGATTTGATTGTTCCCATTACAACGCATGTTTCACAAGTGGCTAAAAGGGCTACGTACCGGTTAGCGTAGCAACTTGCTGAAACAATGCATAGGTCATTAGACTAGGAAGTCTTTGAACATGTCTGAGTCTTTGTCCTACCAAGTGATGATGACTTTTCATATGGATTAGCTCTACTAGCAACAGCAGACGTCTCATCAACAGATGTCTCACCAGCAAAAGCATTATCAGCAGTCTCCACTTCAGCAGTCCTACATAGGCAGTTACTTAAGTATCAGCCATGCTCTCTATCAGACAATTGCAAGAATGCTGATAAATGCAAAGAGGAATATCGGTCGGTCTTCAAGCTATAATGTCTACAGAAATTCAAAATAGATCTGTTATAAGATCTTCCTGACAGCTTAAGATATGCATCGATGTCTGCACCTTCACTATTATCCGCTGAACATTTCCTCTTTCGTGTTTCGTCCCAGACTTCAAGACACATCCAGACAAAAGATCAAACACAGTGTTCTCTTACCCAGGCCTGAACGTCCCGTCCCATCTGCTTCCAGCCTGTTTCTTTGGACAGACCTTTAAACCGATCTTTATAAAGTTTTTGCCCAACAGTTCCTATAGCATTGGAAAACCAACACTCTTCAACGGGTAGAAATACTATTCAAAGCTTCAACGACCCTTTCATCTTCTCAGCCTATAAAAGAAACCTCTCATTCCTCATTCAAAAAAAAGGCCGAAGCCTCAAGATAGAGTGAGAAAAACACATGTTTAAGAACAAACACTTTGTGGGAAAGTAATCTGAAATTCCTAAGGCAAAGAAGCTCTGCTTAATCAAAAACTCCTTTCTTGATTTGAGTTCTTTCTTCCTTCGAAAGACTCAGTCTCTTCAGCACTATATTTCAAATCCATAGCCAGAGACTAAGCATCTAGCCTACTATTGAAGTCTGACCCAACTTGAAGATGTCCGATGAAGAACTAGAGCCTAATAATTCATACTACATTCATATCGGTAGACTTATACTACATTATAAGGGTTGTCGATTGTGCAATAGATTGTCATCACATTTGGTCGAGTGCTTTGCATTTAGTTGTTCAAATACTAGTTATTTGAACAACCCATAATATCCTCTTCTCACATCCGCCTCACCTTTACTCTGCCATGTACTTCCCCTAAGGTACTTGAAGAGAGCTAAAGGATGAGGGTTGATTATAAGTCTTCCCGACATCTCAATTCAGTTTCCTTCTTCCCCGGGGAGATTGCTAGGTTAGAGAGTCTAGGTTGATGTATTAAGCATGTTTACCTTAGAGTAAACCTCTGCTGAATGTTAATATAAAAATATATTGGTTTACATTTAGCCTTTTCTTATCTTTCCTATAATATATGTTTCCATATATTGTGCAATCTGGTTAAGGAAAGTAATCACTGCATCTAATGAAGATTTACATCTGCTGTTGTAATGTACTTGTACTATTTTATACACATCCAAGTTAATCTTCAATGTTGTACATTTTCTACTAATTTTTTCGCTGCCCAACTCATTCTCTTCAGCAAATGTTAGAACTTTAATTTTTTAACAAATCTTCAAGATGACCGTAACTAAATTGACAAGGTCGGCTAATGAAAAACTTCCAAAGCTTGTCTAACGTTTTCAATTGGAGACTGCTGATGCAAGACTGCTGATTTTCACATCAGCAGAACTGCATTTAAAGAAAATTGAATTGACCTTTTATACTCTTCATCCCCTGCTCTTTAAACTTTTTTTTAATTAATCGATGAAGTTTTTAATAAAGGTCATATAGGCTATTCACCCCCCTCTAGCTTATATTCTGAACATATCAACATGGACCTAACAGAGATGTTCGGTGAGTACTGACTGAAAATCTATGGAGAAATTCGGTGAGTACTGACTGAAAATCTGTGAAGAGGTTCGGTTAGTACTGACTGAAAATCTGTGCAGAGGTTCGGTCAGTACTGAGTGAAAATCTGTGAAGATGTTCGGTCAGTATTGATTGAAAATCTGTGGAGAGGTTCAACCAACCATGTTCGAACTTTATAGCCCCATATCACTTCGAAACTCAACCTAAAATGCAAATTTTTTGGCACAAACCACCAATTTTGAACCAAAATTGTAAAGAAAATCATAGCTAACTTAATCCTAAAAATTATTTAACATACAACTTTAAAAATTTGGTGATATTTAAATGTAAAATGATACATACCTGAGCCAGCAGGTGGTAGTTTATCAGACATTGTGCTTGAATGGTTTCTTCTTCTTTGTGTTAGACGTTATGTGAAGCCTTGGTTTCTTCTTCTGGGTTCTCAACAGGTTGCAAATGTGAAGCCTGGTTTTTATTCTGCGTAGGGGTTTGGGATATATTAGGTGGGGGTGTATTGGGTCGGAGGTGTCTCAAAGGATTATTGGATGATAGTTGGGGGTGTACTTAGTAATGTTAGGTGGTTTATTAAGGGGGTGTACTTAGTATTTAAAGGGGTTTACACTTTAGTGGGGGTGGGTACTTAGAAAATGGGTTTACTTAGTAAAAATGGGGGTGTAAATAGCGATTCTCACATACAAATTTGCGTTTAGATGAAATAAAAACAGAGTTGTTATTCACACGCAACATATTATTGAGTACACCCCTGCAAAAATTTTAAAAAATGTCATTATAATTTTTGACTTAAATACCCTTATTTTTTTAGGTTAATTTTTTCTTAATTACTGTTCGGCAGCCCCTACCGAACACAGCTAAAGATGTTCGGTAAGGGTGACGAATACCCATAGTGATGTTCGGTTAGTGGGTGTCGAACACCACTATGGGTGTTCGGTCACACAATGTCGAACCGTTTAAAAAAAAGGGTTGTGTTGGGGGGGAAAGGAGGCGGGCTGTGTGTGTGGGTGGGGGGAAAGAAGGTAGGAGGCGGCCTGTGTGGGGGGAAGGGAAGGAAGGAGGCGGTTGTGGAGGAGGAAGAAGGTGGGCTGTGTTTGGGGTGGGGTGGGGTGGGGTGGGGTGTACTGGGAAGGAGGAAGATGGGGGTGGATTGTGTTTGGGGTGAGGTGTACTTAATGAGGTGATACCATGAAAATGTGCTAGATGATTTTTGTACCTTCCTCTACATGTTTATTAGCCGAAATTGTTGAGATACATGCTATACATGTGAAATATGTGTTAAACCACTAAATTGTGAAATGTGATATTAGACTCTACGGAGTTCGAATTTGATATGAAAAATGTGTTTATTGATATGTGGTTTAGTCTATGGCACTTAAACATGTCAGAATTACGGTTAATTAAGTTAGTGACTTAATTGGAGAAATTGTGAAAAGGGACTCTACGGAGACCGAGATTGATGAGTATAACCTGTAATTGAATATGGATACCTGAAATGAAATGCGTGAACTATTAGTTGAACTAATGGAATACAAATGTGATTTGAACTATATGGAACCCGAAATTGATATAAAATATGTGGTTACATGTTTTGGTTCTATGAATACAATTATGTTAGTAGAGTGATCTCTAAAAGAAATCAGATATGATATGTGACTGGGTGAAAACCAAGGCGAGCCCAAAGAGGCTTAGGCGGGGGAGACCTGGGTCACTACAAACAATGTGAAATGAATAATGAATAAAAAACCAAACCACAGGGGGTCGTAGTCTCACCGGCGTTTCATGAGGGCGGAGTGCTAGTGAAACGTCATAGTTGAGTTACGATCCGGCCTACTCCTCCGCTAATGGCCATAGTGGGGCTTGGCGCATCTCTTGCTAGCCGAGATGTGACCGGACCGATTGACTTCCCAGGTCATAAGGGACTGGTTCATGAAGGTCCAGTGCGCGCGCTCTATTGATAAAAGACCGGGTATTGTTATATGTGATGGGGTAATAAGGATGGGTGTTGGTCAGAGGTGTACCTCGACCCCGTAATCTCGTACATGTGATGAAAGGTAATGAAACATAATGATGAGTTATAAATTGTTGTATATGCCTTATTCCATGCGACCTTCATTGATATGTTTAGTTATTGCATTGTTAATGATCAATTCTTGATTCATGTTACACATTATAATGTCATTTAGTTACATGAGTATTAACTTACTGGGTCTCCGACTCACCCCCTTCCACATTGTTTTCCCCTTAGTATACAGGGATACGATCGGTAGCGGCAGTAAGGCGGACAAGTTATTCATTCGAAGATGTTGTATAAATGGGTAGTAACTATTGATCTATGGTTGTTTAGTTGTAATTAGTTTTAAAGGTGTTGTGGATTATGTAACCTCTGATGGGATTGGTATTTTGATATTGTGCAACGGTAGTTGTGATTCATATTTCAACATGTGAGGTCGAGGTGTATTAGCATGATGAAATGTTGGGAATATTCTGTTATGTAATTAATGGTTATGGTTAAGTGTTGATACCGAGTTGTGTAACTCGATAGTGTTGTTGTGTTTAAGTGATTGAATTGTTTTTCTCCGACTTGTGTTAATGCCGTCGAGGTTTTATCGTTGTGGTTGAATTTTTTTAGTAATGTGATTTTTGGAACCGGATGGGCTCTTGTTTTACAGGTTTATATCAAAGATGTTTAGGTTCATGTCCGGATCCGGGGCTCCATGTGAGGGATTCGGATTGGGGTGTGACATAGTTTCTCAGTATGATTGTTACACCTGAGAAGCTCTCTCTCTTCCTCCTACCATATCAATCGTGCTATGTGTGACTCATAAGTAGTCAGTAAGGATTGATTAACGGGACCACCGAGAAATGGGGTATATGTCCCATCTTTACTCTCCTCTCTAACATTTTCTTCTCCCTCATCTCCAACACCTCTTCTCTATTCTTTTCAAAACCAGCATCTGTTTAAAAATTATAAGCAGCCATCTGTATAGGAGGTTGTTCTTGTTCCTGTGGGGGATTTTCAGGCTGTTGTTGTTCACGCTCAGCTCTTTCTCTTCTGGCTGAAGCAGTGAGTCTTTTTCTTTCAAATACATTTGTTAGTTTACCTGCAATAATCACAATATGGTTCAATAAAGATTAAAGAAACCAACTACACAGTTTGGTAAGGACTGAAGGAACACCACTGTGGTGTTCGGTAAAGGCTGTGGAACACCACTGTGGTGTTCGGGAAAGGCTTGTGGAACACCACTGTAGTGTTCGAGAATGGTTGTCAGAACACCTCTGTGGTGTTCAGTTGGGGTTGCAGAACATTAATGTTCGATAAGCCCTACCGAACAGCACTGTGGTGTTCCGACAACCAGTCTCGAACCAAAAATTTGAAAAAACCCAACAAATCTCATATACATTGCAAATAAAATGATATTTAACACACAAATTGAAACGAAAATGCTATTTGAACTTGAAAATGGAATACATTTCATACCTAGGGCCTTCCTCATTGTGAAATCAAAGTTGTTTTTTTTTTCTTCTTCCTCCTTTTCCAAAATTGAAGTTGTCTGCTGGGTTGCTTCAGTATGGGGGTTTGCAGAATGGAGGTTTGAAAATTGTTGAGTTTGAAATTGGGGGGTTTGCATGCTGGAGGGAATGCGAGTTTGAGTTTGTGTTAGCTGCTGCCGTGTTTGAGTTTTTGTTTAAGGTTGGTGTATTGAAAAATGGGGGTGGGTGTGATGATATTAGATAAGTGTATTGGAAAAGAAAGAGTGAATTAATTGAAAGGGGTAAAATAGAAAATGTGGGGGTGGTGTATTGAGTAGTTATGTTGGTGTGTAATTATTATAGGGGGTGTATTGAGAAAATGAGTGTATTTATAGAAAAAGGTGGTGCAAATAGTCACTCAAACAAATGTAGTGGACTTAAACGAATGAATATTCCACAAAAAGTACCGGCTCGCAATTTTTCCAAAAAAGTATTCACTTTTTGCTATTTTCTTTTTGAGATGTTATTTTTATCATTTTATCCTTGACTTGCTTCTTATTTGAAGCGATGAATCTCACTCTCACATAGGCATCCTTGAAAAACACACAACATTGTAATAATTATAGCAAAGTCAATTAACTTTTTTAATCATTTTACCGAATCAAACATGATTCTTTTTTAAAAATATAAGGAGTATTAAACATTTTAAATGTGAACTTTTTGAGCATGACGTAGGGAGCGCACCTCTCCTCGCACTGGACATAAAGGAAGGTATAAGCTTAAGTGCCTTTTTTATCATCCGCATAGTTTGTTATGTTGCTGGTGCAAATAAGTGTTCCCGAATGTAATCATTCAAGCACATTGAGGTTTGTTAGTTTTAGCACACTTGGAGTAGCAAAAATAAACCTCCGTTTTTTTTTTTAATAGAAAATGCTAGTGTTTACTAGGTGCAAAAATAATATACCAATGACAATTCAAAATGGCTAATCCTAATCACACATCCGGCTGAGTGCAAAACATAGGTGCTAAATTTAGGATTGAAATATATTTACCCCTCTGAAATATTACATTTACCCCCTTATGAAATATTGAAACTTTACATTTAGCCCCCTCTTTTTGTTAAATTATAATAATTTTTTGCGGCTATTTTTTTGTTATTATTATTGTGTTATAATTTATATCAAATAATGTATATTTTCGACATTTTGTTTATACTATATATTATTATTAAAAAATAAAAAATTGGACAAGCAGATGTCCCTCCACAGTCACCTAAGGCTGGCACCCCCCACCCTCAACGGTAAAATGGGGACATCTTTGGAATTTTGCCCAGGTCAATGCATTTAACATATTGGGGTGGCTATATTCAGCACCACTCTGCCAAAAATCATAATCACACTCCTGCGAAGGGGTAAACGCTTAACATGTCAATGAATTCCATTTAATTGCTACCAACCATTACATTCATTTTCGGTAGGCCGTAGCTACATCTACATTGGTTCCATAGCTAAACCTATAGGCCTATAATGACCTACACCAGACTATGTACGGATATGAAACTACAATTTTCCTAAATAAGGTAAAAGGAAGGTGACAATGTCCGTTATCAGCTTGAAGATGATGCCTGCATCAAATATGTTACCATAACCATTTTTAAACTAGCCAAGTGATTATCTCACCATACTAATTTATTCATCCAATTTGAAAGTTACACCAGAATTGTGTATATTCTGTGAAGGCCAACTTCATCGGATGCATGCCCAATATATGAATTATATCAAAAGGGACTGTATATGTAATGTGATTTTACATTTTATTCTAATAGAAAAAGGGAAAAAAAAAAAAAACTATACGGAGTTAAAGGCGTGCAGGCAGCGTGCAACCTAGAAGAACCAAGTTGCACCATCCTTTGTTGTTGCACCATCCAACCATGTCTGATGCACATGCAGCCAAGTGAGCCCTTGCGAGGGCTTCTTGCCCTGAGAGCAAAAAAATAAGCACATCAGAAAACATTAAATTGCAGTTTTAGCACGAGAATTCAGCATTACAATGTTGAAACCTACCATTGAACTTAATATCACTGTCGTCACACAACACTGCTGTTTTTCACCTGCATGATTCAGAGAGTTGTTAGAGAACACAAGAAGGGGATTTGCTGGGCAGGTAGGAAGAAGCATATTAATAGAAACTTTGAGCCTCAGCCGACTTGATTCGGATGGAATCCTTCTTTCCGATATACATATTCACTTGATTTGGTTGACTCAAGCAAGATAAAAACAAAACGTAATGCACACCATTTAAGTAACAAAATTTGGTTGTTCACTGAAGGATGTCCAGTTCAAGGATGGATAACTACTGACCACCACCCATTTGAAGTGAAAGGATGATTTCAGAGCAGAAAAGTTAAGATTAGGAATTTCATGACCAAGTGACCAAGATCACCACCTGTTATTTGTCCACCCTAAACCAAAGTTGTGGACGTTTTTGTGGCTAATGCATCCGCTGAAAGACCTAATTTACAACATTCAAGAAAAAAAGTCAAGAAGCACATGCACTGGTAGAAAGAAACAAACCAACCTAACCTTTTACACATTTACTGTATTCAGTTAGAAAATAAAATTGTGGTTACATGGCTTGGATCATTATCCACCACTTGATGACTTGTTACTAATATAGGTGCATAAAGTCAACCTTATCAGACAAATTCATACAATTGGTGACACGTTAACAACTGGCAAAGTTTCCCCATTTGCCAACTAGCAGACCCCATGTAGCAAGGGGGCAACAAAATGTACCACAAAGCCAGGCTATGCACAAATTTCTGATTGTAAATGGTGGCGACCGTAGACAATGCTCCCGCACCACAAACTGAGGAAAGCAAGGGTACCTAGGTTGGCAGTAAGAGGAGCTAATACGGAGATGTTTGTCTGAGATATGATTATACACACACAGATGGTGGGGTGGGGGGGAGGCATGGCTCCACTGGCCCTCAACTACACCATCTAGAAAGATTTTTGCCACACCAGTAACGATCAATAGAGACCATCCTTGCACAATATTCATGAATTACAGGCCGCTGGTGCTCATAAATTTTCTAGGTATTTAATCTGATTTCCTCAACCAACCTTTAGCACCGTCACTCTAGACTGTCATGTTTTCACCTCCCTTATACCCTCCATAATCTAGTAGTGCCTCCAGCACAACCCATAGTGCACTGCATTACCTCCTACAACCACATGGTTATGGAACCTTTATCAGTTTCAGGAACAATATGAAAGGAAAGAGTGCAACGAGTTTTACTACAATACAAGGGTCCACCTCCATTATATACTCCCTTCATTCCATGTAAAGTTTTGGGATGTTCCAGTTAAAGACTCCACTTCAAAAATTATCCTAGAGCCTAAGCATCTTGGGAACTCTAAAGTATTTTTGTAATTATGACCAACTCAAAGGATGCTAATAATCCCTTAACTATTTGACTTTTTAAACACGGACTCTTTGAGGGCAATGGAGGGAGTAGAAGTTACTTAAAAGGGTTAATTACTTTCTTTTTTTTGATAAGTAATAATTATGTAGATCAAATTGCCAAAACAGGTGGTGAGTCCTTGTATACAGGGAGTATACTGCAAAAGATTAGCTATACAAACTACATCCTGTCAATTACTTTTTACATATTGAACTTTGTTTATGGGTCCAAAAAACCTATCGATGTAATTTTGTATATTTAAATCCAATTGATGTTTGAGAAAAGGCATCAAAAAGTCTCACCCCGTCAGGTATCCTTCCAAAAACCCAATGGGATGCTAAATCTCGTCTTCTTATCTCTAACATGATCAATATTTGAGGCATAATCACTCTCCTCACGCTCTGAGTTCTCATCAATCTCACTGTCCTCATCATCATTTTTCATCAATTTCAAGAGCATTATCAAGTTATTAGCATTCTGTTAGGTTTTTGGATGGAAACATGACGGAGAGGCTTTTTGATACCTTTTCTCAAACGTCAATAAGATTTATATGCACAAAATTACATCAATACATTTTTAAACTCTTAAAGAAAGTTCGATGGGTGAAAACGTAATTAACCCTACTTAAAATTGGAAATTTTACCTTGAACGTTGTGCTAGACAAAAAAAGAATGATTAGAATGATGGAGGATAAGGAACGGAAGTTTGAAACATCCATGTCAATAGAATTCTCTCCTTTTCAAGAAAATAGCAGGACCTGGTCTCAAAGCCACACCAAAAAAGTAGGAGGGTTCTCTTCCTATAATAGTATCGATGAATCTTGTCATTTCGTACTCCGTCTCAGTCACTCCATCTTCTCTTTTAACAGAATCTTGTCCCCCTACCTTGACTTGTACTATCCAGCCATCTCTCTTTCGACTGGGGAGATCACTATATTACTCCCCACCCCCACCCCCACCCCCAAATCTTCTTTTGTGTTAAGTTATATTTATTGTGATCCATCGATAAGAACCTTTAGCAAAACGACTTTCTATCAGCTCTCCAACCCACATCGGACGCTATGATACCATACGTCAATTATCAATGATAGAAACCCCATACATGTCACTGTTGATAAGAGATACCTCCAAACTAATAGTTTTAGGAAAGAGAGAATTTGGGTTCTCAGTGAAGCATCTACAAAAGAGACTGCAAGCTTGTCAATTCTTAATATGTCACTCAATGAAAATCAATGTGTTGTAGCAATTAGATGAATGAGGCTTACAGATTATCAACAATGGATGAAGGAAAAACGTAATGGCCAGGTTTTTTTTTGTTTGATAAGAAAAGAATATTATGGAATAAAAAGAACGTACAAAAGGATGGAAAAGAAGTCATCAGAAAAGAAATCTTTTTTTTTATAAGTAATAATAATGAATATATAAGCGAAGCGCCAAAACAGGTGACGCATCCTTTGTACACAGGAAGTATACTCCAACACAAAACCTAATACACCAAAAAAGCTATTCACAAACTCAACAAAAGAATTAGATATAGGGGATGCCAACTCTGTGCACCCAAAAAATGAAGTCTGAAGGATGAGTCCTTCGATGTATCAACATTCGTCTCTTCATTTTCAAAACCCATACGAATTCCTTTTCCAAATAACCCAACAAACACATAATGGGGCAACCTCCCAAATATTGTTAGAGAAAGAGTTCTCTAACAGAAAGAAAGAGTTCTTTAACAGAATGAAAGAGTTCTCTAACAGAGCTTGGCATTGCCCATGAAATGTGGAACAAATTAAGCAAAAAATTCCACAATTCGCTCGCTACAAAGCAATAAGAGATGATTGCACACTCCCATCTCCCTTGCACATATAACACAAATTAACATAAATCTTCTTCCGAACCCGTAGATTATCACGTGTAACCCAATTATTTCATGTCCTTATTTGTTTTACCAGCTTCAGTCGGTTAGCGTTTAGAGAAGTTGGAGAGGGATTTTTTGTGGGAAGGTTCGATGGTGGATTGAAAGTATCATTTGGTCAAGTGGGACAAGGTCTGTTGAGCGTTAAGGATGGAGGCCTAGGGATTAAGAGTTTGAGAAGGGTTAATGATGCTTTGATGGGTTTATGGTTATGGAGGTATTTGACCGAGAGGAACGCTCTTTGGCAGAGAGTGGTGGTGAGCAAATACAGGGTTGGTACTCATTTTTGGCATTCGAATGAGGTCTCTATGTCTCATGGGTTGGGGGTTTGGAAAGGGATAAGGAAAGGTTGGGCTCCGTTTGCGCGTAATATCTCGTTTGATATTGGGAATGGGACTACAATTCGTTTTTGGATGGATAAGAGGTGTGGAGATTTGAAGTTGTGTAGTGCTTTTCCGTCCCTTTTTAACATTGCAATTGACAAGAATGCTATGATTAGTTTTGTGCTAATGCTATGATTAGTTTTGTGCTCTCCTCTGAGAGCAATAGGGCTATTTTGGAATCCAACTTTCTGGAGGAATTTTCAGAATTGGGAAGTGGAGTCTTTTGTTCATATGTCCGATTTACTTTATTCGCATCATATTGACAGAGATTGCGAGGATAGGGCTATATGGGGGTGTTCTAAGAGCAGAAAATTCAGGGATCGTATTTTCGAGTTTTTTTGGAATTTTGAGAGGGGCCCTTTTCCTTGGAAAGCTATTTGGAAGACTGAGGCTCCGGAAAGAGTTGATTTTTTTGTGTGAGAGGCAGCTAACAATGCTATTCTCATTGGGAGCAATTTACGGAAGAGGAAAATGTATGTGAACTGGTGCTTCATGTGTAGGGGGGATGGAGAGAGTGTCAATCATCTCTTGCTTCATTGTCACGTGACGAGCGAGATTTGGAACATGATTTTTAATCTCTTTAATCTGTCTTGGGTGATGCCTTGTTCTATCAAGGATCTTCTTCTTTGCTGTCTTTATACAAGCGAAGAAGAAGGGATTTTATTTGGGAAGTTATCCCTTTGGGGGTGTGCTGGGCCATTTGGAGGGAGAGGAACCGAAGGGCTTTTGAAGACGAGGAATGATCTATGTCTGTGTTAAAGAACTCTCTTCTTCATTTGCTGTTTTTTTGGTACACGGATGTAGATGGGCCTGTGGCTAATTCTTTTGTAAAGTTCATGGATAGTTTTGGCTGTTGATGTGCTTTTGAGTATACTCTTTGCGTACATAGAACGAGACACCTGTTTTGCGCTTTTTGTCTATAATATATCTTACTTATCAAAAAAGGATAGCTTGGCTCATAGCTTTGTACACACACAAAAAAGCCACTTTGGTCGGGGCCTTAGACTTCCACATTGTCTTCCAAGGGAGCTCGACAAATTCAGATACTAAGATTTAACAGAAAATCTGCTGTTTTTAGTCGGACCTTTTGAGCAAAAAGGTGTCCAAAAAACTAGCCAAGAGAGTCTAGCTCAAAGTCATGAGGCTGGCTTCAAAAGCAAGGACTCCAAGTGACAACTTCCTCTTTCACTTGTAAGACAACACTAATGATAGCATCCTTGTTGGCAGCAAAATTAAAGAGCAACGGGAAAGCTCTCCAGAACTCTAAATCACCACACCATTTATCTTTCCAGAATCAAATTGAATTTCCGGTCCCAACTTAAAACGAGATATGTTTTTTGAATAAATCCCACCCTATCCAAATCCCTTTCCATACAATCACTCCATGAAGCCTGTACACTTTCATTGGGATACCACGGATGAGTGCCACCCCATATTTGCCCACCACTACTTTATTCACAAGGCCTCTTTGTCCATAAAATATCTCCACTTGCCATCAAAGCAATATTGAAAGTTCTAATATCTTTATTCCCAAGACCTACTTCCTTCGGCTTGGAGGTTGCCCATGTGATCAAATGATACTTTCTCTCCTCCATGGAACCTTCCACCAAAAAAATCTCTTTCCTCCTCTAGCCTCCTAGCCATGGAAACAGGAATCGTAAAAACTGACATGAAATAAGTGGCAGGTTAGAAAGGGTACTTATGATTAAAGTCAACTGACCACCATTGGAAAGAAATTGTCTCTTCCATCTTGCCAACCGCCATTCAAATCTTTCAATTACTAGATTCCAAATGGTGTGCTTTTAAAGGAAGCTCCTAGGGGAAGGTGAAGGTAGTTTGTAGGAAACTAAGCAGCCTTGCACCCAAAAAAAGAATGCCAAATCCACAATGTCCTCTACAATCATCTCACTCTTAGCAATGTTTATCCTTAGACCTGATGCCACTCGGAAGAAAAGCATAACCAACCGAAGATAGCCGAGTTAGAAGTTTTTGCATCACAAAAAACCAGTGCCATTCGCAAAAAGTAAATGAGACACGATCACCATAGAGCCTTTAACTCTTCCCAAATCAAAACCATGAATAAAACCCCCGGAAACATACTGATCCAACAAATCACCCAAGGCTTCCATAACCAAAATGAACAAAAAGGGGATAAGGGATCACCTTGATGCAACCCTCTAGAACTAGGAAAGAATCCCGCCAGCTCACCACTCACCAAAACTGAAAATCTTACCGATGAGATACAAAAAAATATCCAAGCCATCCATTTTCCCTCGAACTCCAATCTAGATAGAATGTACATCAAAAAGTCCCAACAAATATAATCATATGCTTTTTCAATATCTAGTTTGTAAACCAACCCTAGTACACTACTCCTCAATCTGGCATTCACCGATTCTATCCTCACATTACGAATATGATTTGTTATCTTGTAAGCATTATCCATCCGGTGAAAAACTTTGTATTGCTATCTCCTTCCTTAAACCATTGGACCCAGAATTTCTATCTCCAACAAATTTCCTCACTAACTAGTAATTTCCTAAGCTCCGCCTTCAAAGTTGTTCGCCGGTCCATCTCCTCACTGTTTAACAAGCCCTCACCTTCTTTGGCATTTAAAATCTTGACTTCTTCTAAAGCTTGTTCCACTTTGATATCTATATTCCCAAACACCTCCCTATTCCACTTTTTAAAATCCTCCTTGAACATTTTTAGTTTCTTCGCTAGTCTAAAACAAGGGTCTCCTGTCACCTAATTCGAAATCCACCTTGCCTTCATCCAGTTGAAAAAACCCGGATCATGATGCCACATATTCTCAAATCTGAATGGCAAGATTCCTTTAATAACTCCACCACTTTCTAAAAGAAGAGGAACATGGTCGAAAATCATCCTCAATAACTGAGTCAGCCCGCAAAAGCACTCCTCCGAATCTGAAGACACAAGAAACCTATCAATCCTTGAGCACTATCGCCCGTGCACCTTACTAACGGTAAATCCACCAATTCCGCTTCGTTAATAAAATCATTAAACTCCACCATAGCTTGAGACAACAAATGGCCCGGTTCGTTCATGAGGAAACCGTATTACGTTAAAATCTCCCCCCCCCCCCAAAATACTCTGTGGAAACTTCGATCTCCGCTTTTTTACTGATTTTAACTCCTCCCACAACTCCAATCGACGAGCATTGACAAGAACCATAAACACCCGAAAAAACACAATTTATATCATTTTCGTCGTCTTTAAAAGACAAGATACAAAATGAACTCCCGTAACCATCCCCATCCTCGTAAAGACTCGACTATTCCACAGCCCAAGAATTCCCGTGCTGCCCCCTTCCCCCCTAAATGCTCCAACTCATCCCATCTTCCTCTACTCACGCAATTAATCACCTTTCTATCCACTCTTTCCATCTTAGATTCTAGAAGGAAAATCACACGAGGCTTCCACCTCCAAAGAGCTGCCTCAATAACCTGTCTTTTAGCTACATCATTTAAACACCACACATTCAATGAGATAATTTTCAGATGCATAATTAACTCAGAGTTCTTCCCCGTCTTTCCCCGTGTGCCTTGTCCATCCATCCTCTCCATCTGCTCAAAGTTAAGAATACAACAAATTTGTTTCAACTCCCAAATTGCACCGTGCACGGGTCTTCCCATGCTTACCATTCTTTTTTCCGACGATCTCCATCTTTCAATTTCCAACAGCAACTCTAAATTTTTATCCTCATACCTTGCACAAGATAAACCTAGGAATTTCCCAAAACCATTAGCTCTTCTTTTCACCGAAACAAACATCTCCTTTTCTCTGCACTAAACGCCAATTCTAACCACACAATTCAACTAGCCTCACATTGCTAATGGGGAGCACACAATGTTCATCTATAACTTACTTGAGACCTCTAATTGTTCAACAACTTCCCCTCCCAAAACCTCTCACCTGTGTATCTACATACACAGTATGAGCACCTTCGGGATGCACCCACTCTGAGAAATCTTTGTCCGAAGTAAACAAATCTTCATCAAGAGCCCTATCTTCCCTTGCACTATCCCGAAGAGCCTCGCCCTCTAAACTCCTTCCCTTTTCAACCCCCGAATCGAACTCTACCTCTCAATCATGGTCCTCTTGCACTTTCGTTCTACTCATACGCGAAATGTGCGAAGTGCGTTCTTCGCCTCGATATGAACCCCCGCACTTCTCCACCTCTTTACCAGAATGGGATTTGCTCGACTTCTCTTTTGAAGCTGAAAAAGCCGATTGGGAAAGGCCCATCTATCTTACGTGCTGTAACTTCTCTGCCACAGACGTGTCGCACACCCTTTCTAAACACCCTTGCCTCGTTATGTCGGTTGAAAAAAATTCTCCTTAAATTACTTGGGCCACGGCCATGGCCCGGCCCAAACTTTACTTTAGTTCTATGATTAAAAATTGAACCCTTACCAACAACCCACTGCCTAGTATTAGCTACGACACCATTCCCATTACAGATTTCAACAATTGAAACCATGTCAACCCATGTGCTCTGCAAACTTAGACTATTGGCATTAACTCCTCGTCCTGCCTTGTTCTTTCCTTCACCTAGTGTCCTCGCGCATGACGCTCAACCGTCTTCCTCGACCCAAACAACTCCTGTTCAACGCGACCCCTATTTCCGCTGCCGCTATTTATCCATTGTAGACAAAACGCTGTAGTCACCGCCCATAAAGGGACTTCAGAAATTCAACTACCGACTCCAATACAAATGCATGCCAGCATTACAATTGAATACCCGGACTAAAATCCTAGCCCATTTCAAATCTCTTTTGGGTTCAATAGCTTCGTCTACCCTAATGAACCCTCCATACAAATCACCGATTTTCTGGTACACACTTTTACCCCACAGATGCTACAGTAACCCCAGAGCCCTCACCCAAGCTTCATGAGGTTAGCGACCTTCTCAATGGCAACAGCCCCTTGATTTACGACCCAACAATTATCCTTCAAAATTCGATTGGCTTCTTCCTTAGAGGGGAATTCGAACAAGAAGAATTTTCCGTTCATGTCAACCGCCCTAACTCCTGCTGTTATTCATCTCTGATACACCCACATTTGAATTTCAAACCTGGATGGGATAGGACGGTCAAGGTTGCCCACTCTGCCAACTAAGCATCTCTCCAAAATCTCAAAGATTCATCACACTCAACATTTCTCCACCACGAGATCTACGCCTGAAAACTTAGACGAAGAACTAGTTCTAATGGTTAAATCCTGCCATGGAGGGATTCTGGCCACCTCTTTAAAAGACCTGATCGGACTCATCTTCCCTGTTTTAACCTCTCGCACCTTCTGATTCTTCTGGCCACCATGTCCCAAACTGAATCCACCACTATCTCGGGAATACATATCATCCTGGTATTCCCCTTCCCCATGACACAAACCTTGATAAACTTCCCTACACTGTTCTCCTCTTTTGCAAACAGAACTTTTTGACATTTTTCCAGCATCTTCCTCAAGAGAAGACCCCTGAAATTTGATGCTCTCACCAACCAGTCACAGACCCAAACAAGCTCCCAATATGACAACACGATCTAATGAGTTCTTCCCCTGTACCTTTCCAGCAATTGAAAATCACTGTGATTCTTAAACTGTATAGCTATCACCTCGAAAGTCTTCCTACCAGCTTGAAACAAGTCTCTATTCTCCACCATACTAAATTACAAGCAGCAACACTGATTAAAACTTCGAAACTTGGAAACTGAACTATCTCTCTTCACCCATCACTGAAACCTTCGGTCTTCCAGCTTACTAGACAAGGCATTCCAACACGAGCCGGACGAGCTATTAATTTAAACCAAATTCCAGCAAACGTGCCGACAGGAAAGAAAGAGAAAACGAAAATCCCCAAAGCAAACTAAAAAAGTAAAGCCTGCCAATCACGCCTAATCTAAGAAAAGGGGCCCCCAGCCCCCCACTAAAAACGCGCTGGCAGGAAAGAAAGAGAACGAAAATCCCCAAAGCAAACTAAAAAAGTAAAGCCTGCCAATCACGCCTAATCAAAGAAAAGGGGCCCCCAGCCCCCCACTAAAAGCTCCCCTAGCTGAAGCCCAAAGTGATGTCAGAAAGATGACTGGATCCCACAACAGCAACTTCAGTAAAGCCTGACCCCTGAATATTCTGGAATTATGTTCCATCCAAATGCACCAAAGAATCGCAAAGACACCACACTGCCACAAAATCGCACCATCATCGCCACGTAATGGCCATGGTTACCCATTTAGATATGGTCCATATGCCTTGCCCTATAATTCGGCATTACTTCTTCAGTCAACCCAACAAATTTCATTATCTATGCTTACCATAGA
The DNA here is from genome assembly GCA_016624345.1 of Platycodon grandiflorus. Taxonomy (NCBI): domain Eukaryota; kingdom Viridiplantae; phylum Streptophyta; class Magnoliopsida; order Asterales; family Campanulaceae; genus Platycodon; species Platycodon grandiflorus. The sequence continues at coordinate 45,892,192 of CM028368.1, forward strand.
ATTACTCCTATTACGTGGCTTTAAGTGGGAGTAACAGGGTCCTTTTTCCTTGGAAGGAGATTTGGAAGTCCAAGGCCCCTAGTAGAGTAGCCATTTTCGCTTGGGAGGCTATCCTAACGGGGGACAATTTGAGGGCAAGAAAGAGAATTTATATCAACCAATGTTATATGTGCAAAAAGGACGAGGAAAATGTTAATCACTTACTGTTGCACTGTCCAGTAGCTAGAGAGATCTGGAATTTTTGGTTTAGTCTGGCTAAAGTTTCGTGGGTGATGCCAAGGTCCACTATGGATCTTTTCCGAAGTTGGTCCCTTTTTAAATGGAGGAGGAACGATTTCTGGAACTCTGCCCCTCTAGCTATATGCTGGAACATTTGGAAGGAGAGGAATCGAAGGGTTTTTGAAAATGTGGAGTCAGGGATTGATCGTATCAATGAGGACATAATGTGGACCCTCCGTCACTGGTGTGCTGAATCTTTCCCAAGTTCTGGGGCTTCTTTTGTAGAAATTATTGAGAGTTTTTGACTGTATAGCTCTTTTGCTGTAGTATACTTACTGAATACAAAGGACACGCTACCTGATTTGGCGTCGTGATCTATATATTTTCTTTATTTATCAAAAAAATAATCGTGTTTGGCCTATTATAATATATATTCCGAAGCATATAGAACCAAATCTGCCCCAACTGTTGAGTTTGCTTAATTATTGGATGTACATGATTGAGTGAGCGCAGGAGGGGCTGGTAGTGGCAAGGGTGGTGTTGGGCCGATTGGCCCCTGGGCAAGTAAAGGTAATGTTATTCGTGATTGTTTGGTGTTAGGCTGGAGCATGCCCTAGATTGATAGTGCTGGCATTGTGGAGCTCCATGGCCATAAAGGCATGTAGTTGTAGCGAAATATGAACTGTAACGCTATGGAGAGAAGTGAATGGCATAAATTGAAGAGGAAACAGCATAAATTGTACAAGAATGGTAAACTATGTCTGAGCCTGAAACAACTGAATATCACTTATTGTTAAGGGCTAGATGAGCATATTTGCTAGTGAAAATAGATGCTGCTGAAAGAAACGCCAGTAGAGTTCATAAGCAAATATAGCCTGTAACATAAAACTAGTCTCATAGGTATGACCTTGTAAGAAATTGCTCGCCGTTACATTTCCAGAACAGACACCAGAGACAAAGATAACATGCCTAAAGTACTAAAATAATGTTTGCCACAAAATCAAGAATTGCAATAGGGAAACAATAAATATAAAATGTCATATGCACCAAATGCCTCCGTCCCCAAACTTGGACAGATATGGAGATCTCTCTGGCCCAAATAAAAGAAGATATGCACTGAAAAATTCTTAGATTTTACCTACTTTTCTCTGCCTCTTTTCTAGGAGGTCTTGTAGCCACCTCATGGGACCGACAGGTTAAGGTAATAAATGGATTGTGGACTTGCGTATATGTCAAAGGGAACCACTGATTGCGGACAGTTGAAGTGGGAAAGAAAGCTGGTTACTTCCGGAGAGGGAGAGCAAAAGCTGTCATCAAAGGAAATGACAATCTTTCCAGAGGGACCTTTCACAAAAGTGAGAGGTCAATGAGATGATACTGTTGAAAAAAGATGTAATGAGTATTTTATACTCCTGGTAGGCAACGTGGCAAGTCACAAAGCACGTTAACCTGTCAATTTTACAGGGTGTCGCGTCCGAGAGATGCAGCAAAATTTGGTCGGGAAGAACCTCACGGGCCGCGTGCCCTCAGATAAGGACTAAAGACAGCTGTCCCACTCGCGTGAACAAGTCACAGGTTCCCCTGGGGGGAGCACATCGAAAACTTTGCTTCCTGCCACCAAACCAGAATCTTCAGTGTTTTCCAAGCCAAATCAGGCCTAATGTTTTTGTACCTTAAGCAAACACTTCTAAGGTGTTGCCCTGCCTAGGGCCATCCCCACAGATGAACGGAATGGAACTTCCTGTTTCATGATTGATAGGGAGACATAAGGTAACCCCTTTGTGGTGATAAGCAAATTCCCATGGAAATGAAGCTTCCTTGTTAGAAATAGAGATTGGAAAATTTCCTCTTGATCATATGGAAACTTTTGGACTCTATGGAGATTATCTTTCATTGGATATTATCTTTCATTGGATATTCCGCAATCAAGATTTTCTTTTGAAGGTTCCTGTGGTAGGAGCAACCCGGCGTAAGAACCCACTAGAATGTAATGCCAATTGGAGACCTCCCAATGGAAAGATCTGCGGGTAAAAGCATCGGAAAGTTGCCCCCTAATGTTGGTATCAAAACTAGAGAGCTAGGTAAGTTCAATATCCGGAGAAGGATAACATAAATGGGATGAAGTACCAGGGAATCCTCAACATATGGAAGAGAAAAAGAATCCCAGGGAATTGATTCGCAACATAAGGAAAAAGATCCCTAGTGGCTCATAAGTATAAACAGCAATGGCTTCTCAGTGGTTTTTCCCTTTGCACTTGCAGATTCAATGGGAACTTTGGAAGTTCGTAGGAGATTCCGTGGAGATTCGTCAGACACACATATGAGATAATCTTTAGCCTCTCCGTTCCTGGGAGGTGGTGACGGGAGACTAAGAATATAAAATTTCATGCACCAGATGCCTGTCTGAATTCGGATCTGTTGAGAGAATAAATCTATCTGGAGAAAAAGGATGTGCAGTTTTAGATTCTTAATGTTTTCCATTTTTCTCTATTTCTTTTTTTTTTTAATATAAGAAAAGAAGAATTAGATTAAAAAGGGAAAAACAATACAAGCGTGGACGAGAGATCCATCAAAAGAAAGAAACTACAATGAAATTAAAATAAAAAACCTAACAAAACCAAAACACAGCGTGGTCTAGTCACACACCACTAGCTGAAGCCCACAACGAAGCCAAATACACAGCTCTATCCCAAAGAAGGTACAGAGATAGAAACTGCTCCATGAAGATCTTGACATTTCTATTGATCCAAATACTCCGAAAAACAGCAAACACCTGACACTACCACAACTGGCTAGCATCCTTTTTCCTACCAAACCCTCTCGGGAACATCAGGAGAAAGGAAACTTTTCTCTTTTTCTTTTAACAAACTTTCGACAGCCAATTCAACCCAAATTTCTTGCTCCAGGGTGGGACAAAGGGAAACCAAAATTTTATGCTTGATATGTATTGTTGACCCATCTCTAAAAGTTTAAGCTTTTAGGTGAGTTGGTATATTAAAATGTTATCAGGAGCTCTGGTTTGGCTAGGTGTTAGGTTAAAGTCGTCCCGCTTGCATTTCTTTCCCTTATTATGAGTGCACATATAAGCACCCTATTTGGTAGGGAAGTAAATGGTTCGGTTTGGGACAAAATACGAGCTCAACCGCATGTCATCGGTTCATAAAATATTAAACCGAATCGTTCAAAGTCTTGAACCGAACCGAACCAAAGCAAGACGATTCGGTTTGGTTTCGCGATCCGGCTTGGTGGTTTGGTTTCGCGGTTCGGCTTGGTGGTTTGATTTCGCCGTTAGGCTTGGTAGTTCGGTTTCACGGCTTGGCATGGTAGTTTGGTTTCATAAAAAACATATCGTATACTTATCGATGAGGAAGACAATAAGAGGAGTCGAACATTAATGGAGTTAATGCAAAGGAGTCGACCGGGAGGATTCAATGACATGGAGTGACTGCGTGAAGATTAAAGAAGTGGACAACGCTGATTGAGGTTTCCAGTTCTACTTTTCTATCGCTCGAGAATTAAGAGAACTCGAGATACGAGAGTAAACACTAAAGACTGTAAAGGCTTTAGGGTTTTATTAGACTTTATATACTCTAATCCAACAGAAGATATAATTCTACTAATGATCAACGGTTAGATGTGAGAACGGTTTGATGGTTCGGCTTAGCGGATCGGCTTGGTGGTTTAGTTTAGCGGAACGGCTTGGTGGTTTAGTTTCTCGGTTCGGCTTGGTGGTTTGGTTTCGTGGTTCGCCTTGGTGATTTGGTTTTGCGGTTCGCCTTGGTGGTTCAGCTCGGCGGTTCAGTTCAATATGGTTTGGTTCGATTCGGTATGGCTCAGCTCAGCAGGTCAAACCGCGAACCGAACCACTCGGTATTTCAAAAACTCAAACCGAACTGCACCATATAAGCCACGAACTGAACCAAAGCCCTTGGTTCGTTTCGGATAGGCTCAGTTTGGTGACTCGAATTGACTCCCCTGCTAGGCACCTTTGTTTATCAACCCACATGAGATTGGCTCACACGTGTCGGGGACAGTTTTTTTGATAAGGATATATATAAACAGGCGTCAAAAGAGGGGACGCGTCCTATGTACACAGGGAGTATACAAAAACGACATCTCAAAAAATAGTAAGACTATTCACTAAGGGGTCGTTTGGTAGCCGAATAAATAGTGAGATAACACTAATTTATCCAAATCCGGTGTTTGGTAGGACTTTTGCGTTATGGATAAAATTATCTAGATACTCGGATAACTCCCTTATCCGGGAATAAATCATACCTCACCCCCTAGTTATAATTTAATCTCGGATTACAAAAAACGAGACTAATTTTCTTGTACCCAAATTGCCCTCCCTATTACTAATGAAACCTAGTTTTTATCTCATTTTCATAGTTTCTCACCCAGCGTAGTTCTCTTCAACATCTGGGCGATCGACTGCGGCTCCATCTTCCATTTGATTTCGAGGATATCAAGCCTTATTAAGGTAGGTACTGTTATTGTTAATTAATTTTTTTCCTTGAACTTTTATGAATATGTTATTTAAGAGGTAACAAGTCATGAGGTAGGATCTCGGAAACCTAAACCGAACGATACTTGTCTGCTTTCTATATTGGCAGTTAAAGGATCAGATTTGAAAGATAAATCCTTAAGAATTCATTCTTTTGTGTCATGTTGTGTTTTTAATTGATTTAAATATGTGTTGGACTTTGAGAAGTTCTTGTTTGGTAAAAAGATCCTACCTGTTTGTATAGAATGCAAAAATTACATGCATAAAGAATTCATCAGATTTTCTTGAAGAATGCAACTTTAGTAGATTATAATCACAGAAGTCCCTATACTTGTGATTGTACTTGAGTTGTAACTTGTATGAAATCATCAAATCTGTAGTGAGCAGGGGAAGAATATGATATACCTATTACAGTTCGTTCTTTAGTTTTTTTTTTTTTCTTCAGTTCAATCTAATATCATCATGCATTTCACTATATACAAGGGAATAAAAAAGGGTTAGTAGCAATTACATAATGGACATGACATGCTCGTTTGAAAAATTACTTTCTTTAGAAGGTACCTTTTTTTCTTTAATTTTGGGAGTCATTAGAGGAATCCATCAACCAACCATCAGTAACTATTAGCCTCTATATCCGATGTGCTAGAAGAAGCCTAATGTTCTGAACATTATATTACGAGGTGAGAGGGTGGTGGTGAGACTGTTTGCAGTGGTCTTAGGGATTGCAAGTCTTGTGACAGATCCATAAACATAATTCGTATAGAAATTCTTTTAAGCTAGGGGAACCATAATCAGTTTTGATGGTGCTTGTTCATGCAATGTTTGCAAATCAATTGTTTTATAAGTAATTAATTGATATGAAGTACCCATTTTTAGATGAACTATCAATTATTGTTTTAATTGATACTCTGTTGCTTTCAGTTAGCTTTTGGAGTTGGTATCCATTTTAATAGAAATCCATAAAGTTTCAACATAGCTTATTTGTGTATGTTTGTGACAATTTTATATAGAAATGGACATTGACACTATGCATGGCAATGATCATGAGGAAGAGGTTGCTGCAATGATAGTTGTAGAAAACATGACCGCCGAGACTCATTTCATGCTACAACTAATTCTCACAGTTATTAACTTCACGATAAGAGAGTTTTTTCAAATCTAGGAGAAAGAAGGCTACCAAATATAGTATGCATGTGCGGATACCTTCTCAGGTTGGTAATCTTTCTAGGTTAGTTGGTAATAGTGACAAGGTATGCACTGACGAGTTGCGTATGAATATGAGAACGTTTAAGATATTGTGCGAGACGATTCATAATGTTGGAGGGGCAACTCATTCTAAGTATGTTAGCCTAGAGGAAAAAGTAGTTATTTTTCTATTCGTACTTGCTCATCACACAAAGAACCGTTTACTCCAATACATAATGCAAAGGTCAGGAGAGACCATCAGTCACTATTTTCATGAGATACTTGGTGCTGTGTTGATGCTACACAATCAATTGTTAGTAAGACCACATCCAGTTCCTCCAAACTCACCTGATTCAAGGTGGAATATATTTGAGGTAATGATAGTCTTAATTACTTAAGCATATTAAGAAATTTGTTAAAATTAAAACATATTAATTAATTGTACTAATCCTTCTTGTAATCAATTTTCATTTTAGGGATGTTTGGGAGCCCTAGATGGTACATATATACCGGTTCGTGTAGGGGATGAAGACAAGGTGAGGTATAGATCACGGAAGGGGGAGAAACCATCAATGTATTAGGAGTGGTTGATAGGAATATGAACTTTACCTTTATATTATCTGGGTGGGAAGGATCAGCAACAGATGGTAGAGTTTTACGTGATGCCATAACTAGAATGGATGGATTGAAAATTCCAACCAGTAAATTTTAATTTCACATTTCAGAATATGTTAATCAAAGTAATACTACTAAATATTTCAAACTAACCATAATTTATATCAATTAGGTCAATACTACTTGGTCGATGCAGGGTACACCAATGGGCCAGGGTTCTTAGTACCATATAAAGGTCAAAGGTACCATCTCGCAACGTTTCGTGGTGGAGTAAATCAGCCGCAAAATCATGAAGAGTACTTCAATATGAGGCATGCACAAGCACGTAACGTAATCGAGAGATGCTTTGGGATAATGAAGATGAGGTGGGCGATACTTAGAGGACCATCCCATTACTCTGTCAAGACACATAGTAGGATAGTTATGGCATGTGCCTATATCCACAATCTAATTCGTCGAGAAATGCATGTTGATCCGGTAGAAGCGGAATATGACGAATTAGAACAACAAAATATTGAACAAAATGTTCAACTCATTGCTGAACAAAATGAAGAAATTGAGTATGCTGACGCAGTTGAGACAACCAACGAGTGGACAACATGGAGGGATGGATTAGCTCATAGAATATACAATGAGTGGAGAGGGATTGGCTAATTTTATTTGTATTAAACGAGTTTTGTATCTTCTCTTTCATTTGTCAAATATTTATTTGTCTTTTATTTGCAGATTTTGTCTTTACGACATTATTCATTGAATAGCGTGTTAACATTTTTAATATATATGGCACTTCAACGATTAATCTTTGGTGTATTACTTTTATTCTATAGTAGTTTGACAATGCACAATGACCTCGTTGAGTCCACATGATTTATAGTGGATTGATTATTGTTGTTATGTATGCATGGTTATATATTTTAATGATTTTTCAATTCTATATTGTAGTTATTTGAAAGATATGGAATCAGCCAGCACCAAAGTGAAAAGAAGGGTCTGGAGTAGAATTGAAGAGCTGAAGCTCATAGCATGCTTAAAAAGTATGTCTGCCGACCCAATATGGAAATCAACCGATGGAGGACGTAACTTTAAAAAGGGTTATATTTATCAATTGGAGAAAGATTTGGCTAAGTTGTTACCAGGGATTGATATAAAGGTCGTACCCCATATTGAGTCCAAGATAAAGACTTGGCAAATGACATTGAGAGTTATAAATGGCTTGGCTAGTCAAACTGGTGTTGGGTGGGATGACAATGATAATACGATAGTTGTTGATAACGAAGAGGACTGGCAAGTATATTTAAAGGTAAATGATTTCTTATATATCTTTTGATCTGAGTTACTTAAAAATATCTCATAGATTTTATTGCATAATGTGATTGTGATTATGATTATTTTTGAAAATTGTAGAAAGAACCGGACGCTAAGAGAATGAAGGGGAAGTCATTCGAGTTGTACAAGGAATGGAAGGAGATATGGGGGATAGATCGAGCAACTGGTGTTGATTCTGAGACACCCAGTTGTGCAGCTGAAACAATAAGAGGAGGTGTTGGTATATGGTGTGGAGGCTGAGGCTGATGGTCTTGAAGACATTTCTCCATCTGTTTCAGTCACTCAATCTCGAGATGGTAATAACAATGATTTGATTGGTGGTTCTAGTGGTTCTAAAGGGAAAAGAAAGAGGGATAGTGATATTAAAGGGAAGAGAAAAAGAGATGGTGTTGTTGAGGCTATGGCTAACCAACTCAGTGAAACAATTATGACAGGTGTCAGCATGCTAGCAGATACACAAACTAAGAACATGGCGGCTATTTGTACTCGACTCGGGCACGAGGTCCATAAGAGCGAGAAGAGGCGTAACTTTCCCAAGTTGTTGAAAGAGCTTAATTTGAGTGACGACGAAGAATTAGATGTAATATCGATGATGGGCACGAATGATAGTCAAATTGATTTATTCATGAGACTTTCTGAATCTCAGCGCGTGAAATGGGTTCGCAGGCTATTGGATGGAAATCTTAGGTCCACATAGTCTTTTGCAGAGGACTTGGCATTCGTACTTAGTAAAAGTATCTTTTGACAATACATTCTAATTACGATTAGTATTTTCTTATGTTTAACTTTGTTTTCAGACTAATATTAGTATTGTTTGGATGTTTAACATTGTTTTGAGTAAAGTACTTGTGTGTTTAATGGTATCAAGACAGATGACTGTTTTTTAATATTGAATTTTGTTATTTGACACATTGTTGACATATAGACTTCAAGTAAAATAAAAAAGTGATACCAAAGAAATACAAAAAATAGAATCAGTATTTTCTAAGTGAAAGATATTGATATTGCATGAAATAATGAGAATCGTAATTGTTTTCAATGTGCTAGAAGATTAATGCTAGTTGTTTTCATTCTTAAATTTTAGAACCATAATAGTTTGGGGAAAAGGACACAAGTAAGATAAACCAAAGTTATGTTTTATCTTAATCCAATATAAAGGTATTTTTGGAAAAATAGTGTAATACTGAAATTACTACTAGTTACCAAACACTGGATAAGATAACTATGCGAGATAAATTAATATTATCTATGCTCTACCAAATGTCGGATAACTCCATAAGCAAGATAAAATAATGATGGATAATAATTTACTTTTCTCAGTATTATTTAGTGTTATCCCCCTTTGCTACCAAACGACCCCTAAGTTAACTAAAGAATACTCTCCAGGCTCCATTGACCCGGAGCACCATAAGAGGAGAATGTGAATGATCAGCCCTTTTAATCTCTCCACCCAAGTCTCAGCAATATCAAAAACTCAACAACTCCTTTCCTTCCACACTACCCAACACACTGCGAGAGGGATCGAACCCGAGACACTATTTCTCCTCCTCTTGTATAGAGACCAACAAAGCGGGAACTCCTTGATCGATGTGGGTATCGCCCAGGAAATATGGAACAAGTTAAAGATAAACGACCAAATTTCCCTCACCAATAGACAATGCAACAGAAGATGATTAACACTCTCTTCGTCACTTTTACACACCAATTGGTATAAATCTTCCCATGTTTCCGTAAGTTGTCCCTTGTAAGAATGGCTTCTTGGAGGCTTCCCACATAAAAAAAGCCACCCTAGGAGGTGCCTTGGTTTTCCACAGTTCCTTTTACGAGAAAGGGCAACAGATATAGGTCAACTTATGATACAGCGACTTTACAGAAAAAACTTCAAAACTATCCCCTCCCCAAATCACTTTATCTTCCGTGATGCCAACCCCACTTTTGATTGTACAGCAACTCTAAAAACTGCCCCAAAGAATCAATCTCCCAATCTTGAAGATTCCTACGAAAGAGAGGATTCTAGATCACTGTGTCACCATCAAAGCTAAGAACAGAACTTACCAGTTCATCCTTATTCACAACAATATTAAAAAGGGAAGGGAACAATCTCCAAAACTCCACATCTCCACACCACCTATCCCTCCAAAATCTAACTAAGCCACCGTTGCCCACATCAAAACGTATAGACCGATTAAGCAGCTCCCAGCTCACGTCTCTTTCTGATCCCTTTGCAAACCCCAGCCCCATAAGCGAACTGGACCTCCTTGGGAAACCATAAGTGATTTCCTTCCCCATATTTTCCCACCACCACCTTCCATCACAAGGCCTCCTTATTAGTCAAATACCTCCACAACCACTTGACCAAAAGAGTAGAGTTAGAACAATTTGAGTGTTCTAGCTTGAAAGCTGGTGACGGGAGTGTTAAGCTTGATATACACTGTTGGGCTCCTCTCTAAAAGCAAGCTTAAGCTTCTTTTTTTTGGAAAAGGATATATATAAACAAAAGCGGCAAAGAAGGTGATGCGTCCAGGAGTATACTTAATTACATAGACCTATTTAATCTTAAGATTATCCACAAAATCCACAAAAAGAGTGAGTTGAAGAAGGGATCGGCTCCAAACACCAAAAGAAAAACGTATGGAGCAAGGATTCCTTCAACTTAGGGAGATTCAACGTTCTCAGAGACCCTCCTATTCCTTTCTCTCCAAATGATCTAGCGATACCAAGCGGAGCGACGTCCCAAGCTCAATAGTTTCTCCTACGTCTAAACAGGGACCACTACCAACGGAACATGTCCTTGACACATCTTGGCAAAACCCAAGACATCTTTAAGCTTTTAGATGAGTTGATAACTTAACACTACACAAGCAACAAGTTCCATCCGAACAAAATTAGAAATATTCATACTTTCTTTTAATATTGTGTGGGTTTATTATTTATTTCTTGAAACTCAAAACTCAACTCAACTCGACTAAGCCTTCTCCCAACTATTTAAGGTTGATGGCATGAATCCTAGATTTTCATTCAGCTATTTAGTGTCTAAATTAAGAATCATAACCATATCCCACCAAATACAAGGTGAATAATTAGTGTTATGACTCTACAAAAATAAAGTAATTTGTGTTGGGGAAATTTGAGGAACTATATACAAAAGACAAATTTTGGGAATTACGTGTAACGGGTACTTTTGAATCGAAAGTTAAAACTCAAAAGCACTTCCATGAGTTTTTTTCTAAAGTATAGATATAGATCATTGATCTCAACCATAAGCACAATAATGGTAGGAAATAACTCACCAGTCACCACACATATTTTTAACCTCGTTGTAGGATGTACAAAAAAGAGAAAAAAATTGAAACACAATATAACGGACTCAAACTATGTATGTCATTTAGTATAATAGAAACAGCTAGAAATAAGACGTGAATTAAACTAAGAACATAATGAACGACTGCAGCAACTAAATAGTAATTAGAGGCACTAGAGGCTACAACAAGTAACAGCAAAAACCATCACGTCAGAGAAAGATGTCTCACCGGATAGCTCCCATTTCTTGAACTTCACCAGCCATGTGTTTGAATCGATCTGTTCAGGTAAGACTTGATCAACCCAAACTCGAAACTGTTTCCCCTTTCGGTCTCCGCAGCAATTTTTCAACGTATTTATGCAATCATGAAGTGATAGCTCGATGCCAGCTGGATAGATAAAAGCACCAGATGGACGCTGTAAAAAGAAAAAGAATAAAAAATTCTATGAACAAATATCAAAGAATACGGGCCTGTGGTGATCCTACCACAAGCAAAGGCCCATATCGCCCCTCTCTATTAGTGAAAATCGCGATAGGGGGCGCATCCACGCTGCAGAGGGTATTTTTTAGATTTCTAACTACCTTAACTTTTGTCCAGATAACAGACAGGTATGACTAGCCTGGAATTATCTATAAGCTTATCTAGCACAAGGATATGTGCCCAGTGAAGATATTTATTATTGAGTAATTGTGCAAGCGAATTCATGAGAACTAGCGTAAAATCAAATGTCAACCCTTTTTAAACCAAATCCGATCAGCTTTACAAAGTCACAAGATTGAAATTAATTAAGCTTCACATATAATAAATAAGACTATTTACTTTTAAGTGAAGAGTGAACCTTGCCACGCGTCAAACTAGTGCTCCGCAGGCCACGCATGTGGTTTAGGCATTTGGCCACACGCACCCCTCAAGTGCCTTGCACATGCTAAAACACACCAAGTGTTGTACACTCCTACAGAGCCTCGTGTAAAGGGACACAGCACTCCGGCTACTCCACCTTGGAGCCTTGCTTTCTCGGGCCACCCCACTACAGGGACCCCGCAACTATGCAACCCCACGCAGGTGTCCCACATAAACCTCGGGCTACTCCACCTTGGTGCCCCGCTTTCTTAGGCCATCCCACTATAGGGACCCTTCACCTCGGGCTACCCCTTGCAGGTATCCCACATAAACCAAATTGGCTAGGGTTGGCCAACTTGCAAAAATACTTATGGATGCCCACCCCACAAGTACTCTTTGGGACCTTCAACGGATTCCAGATTCTAGAGTGCTGGGTACATCGCATGCATGCACCTTACTGGAGGGGCATGCGGCCTAGCTAGGGTTGCGAGGGAAAACTAATCCCACAATGAGGACGGACACCGTAAGCATAGTGCAACCCCAAGTCTAAGACAAATGAGTTCGTGACATTCACGTGAGGGAGAGCTACTATTCATTATGAATACCTGACATTTATGACAAAGCTAGTCAAACATCAAGATCTCCTGACCCTGGTGGTGTGCAATTTGCAGGGTTGTGACAAAGTGCCCTCTCCTTCGTTCCTAGCCAGCCCTCACTCTCTTCCCTATCCTACCCTCAGTTCGCACGTAACACCGGATGAGAGACCTTAGACCCCACTAGGGTACTACCCTTCAACATTAAGCAATGATTTATGGGATAGTATGAATTTTACGTCCTTTAGATTATATCTCTACTACAATGTGTAGAAGGTCCAAGCAAGATAAGCTCTATGCAATTAAACTATAAGCTGCAGATTGAACGTACAGAAACAGCTTTCAGATTTTCCAAATACGGTTCAGGATTCTCAACTTCTGCACGCCTCCACCTCTCGAAGAACAGGTAAAATTTTACTACCTCGTGCGCAGGATCAAAGTTCTCCAACTTAGAGTCTGACAAGTCAGTCACGTCTCTAGGTGATATATTTGGACCGAGGCTGAAGTGACCAATTGCTTGTATGATACCCGCTGCACATCTCTCACTTGCATGAATGATCTTAGGGTTATCTTTTGCATTTGAAGCGTGCCACTGCAACAATTCTTCCTGTGCATTACTGACCTGCATAATTGACAAAGGTTTAGGTGAAGAAGTCATGAATACAAACTAAGAACAGCATAAAGAGGATACATCTAAACAATGTGAATTACGTGAATCACTAACCATGACACCATACACATCTGGAATGCTAAAGAGCTCAGCATCATTTCCAGAGTCGCCACAGGCAAGAGTGTTATCAGGTAACTTTCCCTCTGACTTTAACTTTTTAAGCAAATAAGCAAGAGCTTGCCCTTTGCCAGCACCTTGTGGCAATATGTCCAAATCCATTCCTCCACTGTATATTATTTTAACATCCAACTGAACCACCAACAACGCAAAATTCTCAGTGAGAAGAAAAGGAAAAAATCTTCCTGATGATACAAGGCAATGACCAAAAATAGGGGAATTAGTTGTCATTAATAGAAAAACACCCAATCAAACTTGCTGAAGCATTGACTAAGAAATGATACAGAAGAAATCAATTTCTTACCCCTCGTTTTCCCAAGCATTCAGAAAGAGCTTTTGTTACTTCCTGAGCCTTGTCTTTCTGAACATAGAAGCTAACCTTGTGTGGACGTTGCTCAGTTTCAGACTGCATTAGCACAAATATACAATAAAGCACAAATTTCTTGATTGGTCCACCATGACAGGTTCTTCGATTCGTATTAAGTTCCATCAGAAGGATATAAATATATTTGTGCAGATGATGTTGCCTAACCAGCAGAATTTATCAATAACCAAATGCTATTATATATTAACTATACCTGAAGAGTAAGTTCAGAAAACTTGCTTGTTTCCTCTGTGACTATGTTCTTATCCCATTTCTGATTCAAAACCTCAACCCAGCCATCATCCGGCACCATCGAATTACCATAAGTTATCTCAGTTCCCACAGACATTATGGTTACATCGGGGGTTAGCATGGGCTTCTCTTTCCGCAGCTCCTTGTATAGTGTTGGTGATCTTCCAGTTGAGAATACTAACAGCGAGTCATGACGATATTTAGCTTCCCATAAGGCATTAAATCTTAGCAAAGATAGGTTTTCAGGATCATGATGATCAACCTGCAAGCCATCTCTTATATTGAGCCATGACAGCATATAACACTCACTTGCACAAAAATAATTATTATAATACCCACCATTGTATGGTCAAGATCTGAAACTATCATGAGACGAGCAGGACTCGTGAGACGATTCATGATTTTCTTGTCACCTTAACCCTGTAAAATGGTAGGTCACTATTATCATCGGTGCAAGAACTTTTATAGATCTTTGATGCTTAAATTAGTTAACAACAGGGTTTCGCTAACCAAGTAATTAGCAATCAACACTAGGAGCCAAACAGTAGGTAGAAAAGCAACTAAACAATGTAAGCCACGGAGAAAAGGTGCAAAAGAGTGTGCACTTGAGAACAGGTTCAAAGTCTTAAATGATACTACCATGAAGTGTGAAGAATAAGATGTCAAACGCTCACTGAATAATTGACAATTATGGAAAGATGTTAGAATATAGATGTCAAACAAAACAGTCAGGTCACTCATCAATAAAAGAACACATCAACAACAAGCTCCAGATTGACCACCAACTAATTACTCCCTCCGTTTCATGCAAAAAGTCCACTATTCTATTTGGGATGACCACTTGAAGAGTCTACTTTCAAAAATTACACCTATAATTTCCATGCCTTTCAACTTTGCCCTCCATATTTCTTATAAGCATCTTGTAACGCTCCAGCATTTTTGTAATTATTTGAACTCCAAGGATACTAATATGTCACTTAGTTATTAGCCTTTTCAAACATAGACTATTTGCGCGTAACGCAGGGAATACGAATGAGATAACTATGACTATGAATAGGGCAATTGAGCCAAGATACTCAACTTCGGCTTGGCTTGAGTCCGTTTAAAAGCATAGCCAAATTCAATCCTAAAACCAGGCTCATTTTTCAAATCATGCCAAACCGGAACACTATGAGTTTGCCAAATAGGCTTACGAGCCTTGTATATTTAACAAGCCTAGTTCGAATAGGGCTAAGCTCACAAGGTCCGGCTCATAATGCTGAAGGTTGAAAAAACAATATATGGTATAGACTATAGTCAACCGCTAGTTGTTAATAAATATTGAAATCGATTGCAAAAATCGTTGAGTAATCAATAACCTCCATTATATTCCTTTTCGCAGAAACTCTAAATCCATCCTATATAAAGGTGCTTTAGGTATTAAACAATTAATTTAAATTTCTATACCATTCTTTGTTTTGGCATGCCTTATGATTCTATAGTTCTCTTGCTATTTTTTTATTAATATATATCTAGTGGGTCTACTATTCTCTTGTCTGCTAATTTTTAATTTTTTGTTATGCCTTTGAATCATTTTTAGTTGATATATAAATATTTCGAGCCAGGCTTGAGCTTGGACTCGAGCTCCGTATTTCTACATTCAAGACTAACCAAGACAAATCTATGATAGGTTTAAAAAAAAAAATTGAGCGAGCTCGAGCTTGAAGTTTAATTTTCAGCCTTGAGCCTTGTGAAACTTAACCAAGCAAAGCTTGCTAATTTACACCCCTAATTGCGAATAATAAAACCTATTAACTAAATGCATCTTAAATTAAAGCTCTAACCAATGTGTCTTACACTAGCCATTGAACCTATATCTTTAAGGGAACCCGATCAATAATGAACACGTATCACTCATCATACTGTGGACCGTGATCAAAATGAGTGCATTGCACGTCAAAGTTCATGAATACCCAAGAATTATGAGCCAAGGATGGAATCGAGATTGATCACTATAGAGAGAAGAAAAACTGAGAGTTAATTCTCCTTTACTGCTATCTCGATGTCTACTTGTCGTCTCTTTCTCAATTACTTTCTTGTCTAGAGAATGAGGTGAGACCTCAATCAAGAATGAACAATGAGTGACACTAGTTGTCATGGATGAAAGTTTTAAATTACACGTTTTCAAAGGAGTTTGTAATGCAGGAATAGGGGTAAACCCAAATTAAATCTGCAACGAAAAGGATAAACCTGAGGTTCCTTCTGCAATCCTTCAATCGTAGCTAATTTCCACCAAACAAGACTATTGATCGGTAAATGGGACTATATCACTCGTCCAAGCCTCAAACTTGAGCTGGAAGGGAACGATTCACCCACAATAGCATATTGTCAAACCTTGATTGGGGATGAAATGAAGAAGCCTAAAAATTTCATGCTCCAAATTCTGAAAAAGATAACCGTTTATATAATAACAATAATTAAGTTGAGAGAGAACCAAGATCCCTGTTCTGTAAGAGAGAATTTGAGCTTTAATTAATTTAATGCGCATGCAGAGAGAGACGTACTTGGATCACGGTTCTCAAGTTTGAGGCAGACAAACCGAGAGAGCAAGTAGCACTGCTGAGATTAAGGAAATTAAAATGAGTGGAGGAAAGCGCGAGAAAGAGGGAAAGGTTGCAAATGAAGATCTACCGTTGAGGCGTTGCATTGGACGAGGTGTGTTCGTTATCGTTGTTTTCAAAATATAGCGGGGGATCCCTTCAGCAATTACTCGAATAATACCACCTGATTGAGACTCCTACCAATGATCTTGTAGTCGCAGTCGTAGCAATTACTCGATTAATACCACCCGATTGAGACTCCCACCGATGATATTGTAGTCGTAGGCGTCACTTTCATTCATGAGAGAGAGACAATAGTGAGGTCTTTGCCAGAGAGAAACGAATTTATTGCCCTAGTTCTTTTCAGAGTGTTTTTAGAATATAAATACAAGGGTATTTTTTGGTATTAAAAAAATTAGTGTCACGCTTTGCTTATCCGGTCTATAATAATACCACCCTCACCCCCAGGTTAAATAACGAGGGAAAAAGTTGCTTATCCGAACCCCTCCTCTTATAAAAAGGCATGCCTAAAA
The DNA here is from genome assembly GCA_016624345.1 of Platycodon grandiflorus. Lineage (NCBI taxonomy): Eukaryota > Viridiplantae > Streptophyta > Magnoliopsida > Asterales > Campanulaceae > Platycodon > Platycodon grandiflorus. The sequence continues at coordinate 45,909,294 of CM028368.1, forward strand.
ACGTACCAAACATCCGGCCTCTTATCTAGCTACCAAACGGCACCTGGGGGGTGTTAATTGCCCCCGCTATATTCTGAAAACAACAACACACCTCGTCTAATGCAACGCCTCTGCAGATCTCCATTTGCCACCTTTCCCTCTTTCTTGCGCTTTCCGCCGCTCATTCTAATATTCTCTCTTAGCAGTGCTACTTCCTCTCTCGGTTTGTCATCCTCAAACTTGAGAATCGTGAGCTAGTTACGTCTCCCTGTATGCGCATCAAATTAATTAAAGCTCAAATTCTCTCTTCCAGAACGGTGATCTTGGTTCAGTATCACCTTAAGTATTGTTATTATATAAATGGTTATCTTTTTCAAAATTTAGAGCATGAAATTTTTCGGCTTCTTTATTCCGTCCCCAATCAAGGTTTGGCAATATGCTATTGTGGGTGAATCGTTCCCTTCCAGCTCAAGTTTGAGGCTTGGACGAGTGATATAGTCCCATTTACCGATCAATGGTCTTGTTTGGCAAAAATTAGTCACGATTGAAGAATTGCAAAAATTAGTCACGATTGAAGAATTGCAGAAGGAACCTCGGGTTTATCCTTTTCGTTGCAGATTTAGTTGGGTTTACCCTTATTCCTGCATTATAAACTCCTTTGAACACGTGGAATTTTGGAGCTTTCATCTAGGGGTGGCAATATTTTATCGAGCCAATTAAGTTATCCAATATACCTATTATAAAACCCTTATTGGGTTTAACCGTTTAATAACCAATACCTAAATTGGGTGTTAAATGGATTATCCATTAAAGACTAATAATAAAATGGATAAGTATGGGTTTTAACCCGGTTATCCATTGGGTTACCCAATTAAAAACTAGAAAGGATAAGGTACATCCGGGCCACCGAACTTTTCACAAAATTGTAGTCTGGCCACCGAAACTTTAAAACTACACTTTTGGCTACTGTACTTAAGTTATGATGCATCCATGCCCAAAAATTAAAGTTGTGGTGGCCGGATTACAACTTTGTGATGGTCGGATTGCAACTTTTGTGGATAGTTGGGTGGCCCAAATATGGGTTTTCAGGGCACGGATGCATCATAACTTAAGTACAGTGACCCAAAGTGTAATTTTAAAGTTTCGGTGGCCGGACTGCATATTGCAAAAAGTTCGGTGGCCCGGATGTACCTTCTCCCAAACTAGAAAAAAGGAAAATCACAAAAATTGTACACCGTTTCTTCCTCTCTCTCGATTTCTCTCCACAGCCGGCAACTCCTTCCGCCAAAATTCGTGGTACCGGCGTCTCCTTACGCCAAATTTCGTGGTGCCGACGTCTCCTTCCTATGTCAGAGGCCGTCTAGCTCATCCTCGTTCTCAGATTTGAAGCTGCCATTGCTACAACATGAGCTCTAAGTCCAACTGAGTTCAACACTTTCTCTCTACTGGACAAGGTATTCTCTCTCGATTGGAAACGACAAATTAAGGTTTAATTTCATGACATCTTTCAATTTGATATAATAATCCCCAATTTTTGCCTATGTTGAATTTTTGACAAATTTTTAGTTTTTGACGAATTCCGCTAACATCAATCTCTCTCTTATTCTCCTTTCTTTGTTTATCTTTTTCCATTCATAAAGCTGATCAGTGTTTAGCCGATGATGTTTAAGAAAGATCGATGTAATATATAATAATTATTATTATTTGATTTTTATAAATGGAAATTTTAGGGGTATGGAGATGGTTTGGAGTTTCTGGAAAGATATAATTTCAATTTATCTTTCACGATTCAGTTTATAGGGCAAGGATTGAATTTTTGACAAATTCTGCTAACTCCATAGAAAAGACAAATTTTTAGTTTCTTGAGATTTTCAGTTTTCTTTCACAATTTATGTATATCCGTATTTATTGATCATAATTTTTGCCTATGATGTTGATCATAATTTTTGTTTTTGGAATTAAGAGGCTAAGGGGACTAAAATTGTGTCCAAATAATGAATCATAGCCATTTTCAGTGTGTGTGTGTTTGATTTTTACAAAAAATGCTTTAATGTATTGTACTAAACAATACTTTAATGTATGAAATGTTATATGAGATACCACCTTCAAGTATTATTTAAATGTATTTCTTTTATATCATTTTTCTTTTATAAAAGTGATCAAGTTCATTGGGTATATCCGGATAATACCCATTTATTAATGGATAGAATTGGGTATTATCCAATTATACCCATTAATGTTTAATGGGTGTTATTGGATAATACCCAAAATTATTCATTAACCTTATTGGGTAGTTAATGGTTTTACCCAAGCTTATCCGGATACACCCAATTGTCACCCCTACTTTCATCCATGACAACTAGTGTCACTCATTTTTCACGCTAGTTAGAGGTCTCACCTCATTCCCTAAGACAAGAAAGTAATTGGGAAAGAGACTAGACAAATAGACATCGAGATGGCAGTAAAGGAGAATTAACTCTCAGCTTTTCTCCTCTCTCTATAGTGATCAATCTCGATTCCACCCTTGGCTCATAATTCTCGGGTGTTCATGAACTCTAACGTGTAATGCGCTCATTTTGATCGCGGTTCACAGTATGATGTGTGATGCGTGTTCATTATTGATCGGGTTCCCTTAAAGATATAGGTTCAATAGCTAGTATAGGACACGGTGGTTAAAGCTTTAACTTAAAGATGCATTTAGTTAATAGGTTTTATTATTCGCAATTAGGGGTGTAAATTAGCAAGCTTAGCTCGATTAAGTTCAATGTTCTAAAACACGCCGCCTAGAACTGCCTAGTCGCCGCCTAGGCGTTGGGCGCCGGCGTGGCGCCGCGATTAATGAAGAATCGGACCAAAAATCGCCGGAAAAGATAATCGTTGACTAAACGCCCTAGGCGCCGACAAGTCGCCGTAGGCGCCGCCTAACACCCAGCCCTAATTTCATAATTTTAGGGAGAGAGAAAGAACTCCGGTGAGAGAAGAACTCCGGCGTGGCGCCGCGATTAATTTCATAATTTTAGGGACAGAGAGAAGAGAGAGCGGTGAGTGAGTGAGAAAGAAAAAGCGAGAGTGAGCGAGAAAGAGGGAGCGAGAGTGAGCAGGTGAGAGAGGGAGATCTCCGGTGAGAGGGGGAGATCTCCGGTGAGCGAAAGAGAGATAGAGAGCTAGAGTGAGAGAGGAGAGCGAGAGTGAGACTGTGAGAGAGAAAGAGAGCAAGAGTGAGAGAGATCTACCAAAAACCTGCCGTTGCCGTTGTCTGCCGTCGTGTGTGTGAGGGAGAGACTCCCCTTGCTGCCGTCAGCCCGTCACTGAGAGAGAAGCCGTGGGAGACCGGGTGATCTTTTAAGTTTTAGGCTACAACTTTTAGCAAATAGCCAAATGGGTTTTTGAATTTTTCAACTTTTGACTTTTCAAATTTCAAAATGATGATAAGGTTATTAAAATTATTAAGTATTTCCCCTCAAATTATTAAAATATTTCTCCTACCCCCTTAAGTTATTAAAATATTTTCTCTCTCCCTTTCACTTTAAAATTATATTGAATTTGATTTTAATTTTTAACTTTTAAATTTTAATTTTGTAATGTGATAATTACTTTTAGTTTATTTAGTTATATTTAATTATTTATTATTATTGTAGTAGGTTTGGTATGAACTTATACCTCGATTTCTAGGCCCCGACTAGGCCTCGCCTAGGCCCCTAGGTGCTAGGCCCTGCTCTGACGCCTAGCGCCCACCTAGCGATTTTTAGAACATTGATTAAGTTTCACAAGGCTCAAGGTTGGCTGAAAATTAAAGTTCAAGCTCCAGCTCGCTCATTTTTTTTTAAACCTATCATAGATTTGTCTTGGTTGGTCTTGAATGTAGAAATACCGAGCTCAAGTCCAAGCTCAAGCCCGGCTCGAAATATTTATATATCAACTAAAAATGATTCAGAGGCATAACAAAAGATTCAAAATTAGCAGAACAATAGAATAGTTGACCCACTAGATATATATTAATAAAAAAATAGGAAGAGAACTATAGAATCATAAAGCATGCTAAAACAAAGAATGGTATAGAACTTTAAATTAATTATTTAATACCTAAAGCACCTTTATATAGAATGGATTTAGAGTTTCTGCGAAAAGGAATATAATGGAGGTTATTGATTACTCAACGATTTTTGCAATCAATTTCAATATTTATTAACAACTAGCGGTTGACTATAGCATTATGAGCCAAGTCGGACCTTGTGAGCTTAGCCCTATTCGAACTAGGCTTTTTAAATATGCAAGGCTCGTAAGCCTATTTGGCAAACTCATAGTGTTGCGATTTGGCTTGATTTGAAAAATGAGCCTAGTTTTAGGATTGAATTTGGCTATGCTTTTAAACGGACTCAAGCCAAGCCGCACTCAAGCCGAAGTTTAGTATCTTGGCTTAATTGCCCTATTCATAGTCATAGTTATCTCATTTGCATTCCCTGCGTTACGCGCAAATAGTCTATGTTTGAAAAGTCTAATAACTAAGTGAAATATTATTATCCTTGGAGTTCAAATAATTACAAAAATGCTTGAGCTTTACAAGATGCTTATAAGAAATATGGGGGGCAAAGTTTAAAGGCATGGAAATTGTAAGTGTAAATAGCAACTCTCAACCTTGACGAGAGTAAATCCTTGGGTGTGAATAGCAACTCTCAAAATATAACCCCAATAAATATTAAATAGGCTAATCCAAAATTAAATACTATTTTAATAAAGCTCTTTTAAAAAGATGTCTAGCTTTCATATTATATTATAACACTAAATTTACAAGTAAAATATTATAACTATCTAGTACCATACAATTACTAATTTATTAATGTACAATTAACATTACTAATATCTTTATACCTTGACTAACCAAAATCCTCTCAAATTATTCCCAATCCAGAATACTACAGCCTATGGACCACAATCTAATCACCACTCACTCTGCGCATACACGAATGTTACACACACACACTGCTACACACACACACACATTTTCTCTCTCTTCTCGCTCTATTCTATTTCAAACAACATTATAATTCTTCATTAAAATATGACTATTAGAATACTAACTATTGAGTGATCATCTTCATTCCAAAGAATTCTAAGAAGGATAGTGAAGGTACTCACCGAACCCAACCGAGTACTCTCTCGCCTGAGTGCTCTGTCGTCGTCTTCTCTCTTTGCCTCTCTCCTATTTCTTTTCTTCTCTCGACTCGAATTACTCTCTCTCTCTTATGTTCTATTTATAAGTACACTCATCTAGGGTTTTTAACCCTAGCTTATAATCCACCGCATCCATACCCGATAATAATTAAGGTAGTTAGAGATGTTAATCGGGTTGACTTAACTTAAGTCTAAAAGTCACATAAACAGGAATCACATCATCATTTCCTATAGTTTTTTTTTTTTTTTGATGAGTCCTCTACAACTCTAAGTATTCTTACACATTAGTTTTCCCACCATCACCAATGGCAGATTCTGGTTGGCAGTACATAATCTAAAACATTAAAATGCAATCTTTATTCTTCAAAACTGGTATCAACAAATAACATGCCTGCAAATATCATGAGCTTAAGCAAAACTGCATTAACAGAAGCAAAACATCCAGTCTGCTCCTCTGTAACATAAATAGGAAGAACAAAAAGAAAACCTACTTTCACTTGGCAGTCTTGTTTTAACCCCCTAATTTCAAGATGATCTTTATATTGCATTATCATAACCTATCATGATTTAGAAAGTTTAATAACCACTTGATGCACAATGAAACTCACCTTAACCTATAAAAGCCATATATCCTCCCCTCCCCCCCCCCTCTCAACTTGCCAATGTCATATAAACAAATAAATAATGTAGCACGTCAAAGCCAAATCATTCATCAGATTGAGTAAAATTAATACATATCACAGTAGGAAATTAGCCCCAATCCTTAGTCCAATTCACAGAATAAAAAAGAGTTGAATCAGACCTTGTGGAGTTGTGGGAAATGTCGCGGAACTGAGAGAGGCAGTCGGACTGAGTTGCGGCTTGAAGGAGACGGCCAGACGGCCAGACGGCCGACGGGACTACGGCCTACAGAAGTGACGCTGTGACGGAGACGAACTAAGGGGCTTCAGTTCAGGCTTGTGTTGTGAGTCTTGTGACTGTGAGAAGAAGTGAGAACTGAGAGAATCTGGGAGAGTGAGAGACGAGAGTGGGAGACTAGAGAGTCAGAGAGGGCTTGCGGCTGCTTAAGGTCAGGATTTCACTTTGTACGGTTATATTTGCACCACTTTTTCCTATAAATACACATCCACATAAATTACAAAAGATCATTGTTATTAACACCACTCAATCCTATTAATACACCTCCCCAATTAAATTATAAAAATATCATTATATTATTAGACATAAATACTCTTCTTTTACTAAACACACCACCCTAAATATCAAAACACAACCCAAACCTCTAAATACATCACCAAAACACCACCTAAACCTCTAAATACACCACTAACCAATTTATCAATACACCCTCCTCCATAACAAACGATTCAAAATGCTATAATGCGTATTCTTGCGAGAAACTTGAAGAACTTCAAAACCCAGCCAAACTCTTTCAAAAACCCAGGCAAACTCTCACCATCCAAAGCCAAACTCACAACATCCAAACTTCCAAACTCAACTACATCTTCAACTTACCATCTCATATCAAACTCTCATTACCCACGAACGACGTAAAGCAACCACATTGCAACAAAAATCAGACATGGATACTAAAGAAGTGAAGCAGACCATTGATGTAAGTATCTCTACCGTCTTCAAGTTTTCAATTCAATTTTTATGAAATTTAGGACATACTGGAGACGTCGTTTTGGTTCGGGACTGGTCTATGGAACACCACAGTCGTGTTCGGTGACCACCTACCGAACATACTTGATATGTTCCATCATGGTACCCGAACACCACTGTGATGTTCCTTAGGTAGTTCCCGAACACCTCTGTGGTGTTCTATAGTTTGTCCCGAACTCCACTGTGTTGTTCCATCATTTGTCCAAAACACAACTATGGTGTTCCATAACCTCTTACAGAACAGAAACTTTTCAAGATATGTTTTGTTGAAATTTATTCTTTTGTTGTAAACAGGATTCAAACACGTTGTCTACCGAGGGTAGTGTTGCGCCGGTTATTAACGAGATTGAACCCGTTCAAGATATCGTTATGGATTACACAAATGTGTTCACGATCTATGAAATGTTTATATCTCGTGATGCATTGTTTGATTGGGTGCGTGTTACGGGAAAGGAACATGGAATGGTGATAGTAATTATCAGATCCAATAGTGGGTCGTGTAAGAAAAGAGCTCGGTTAGTTCTGGCGTGTGAACGTAGTGGGAATTACCGTGAATTCAAGAAGCCTAGAAAGTTGTCTGAAGTAAATAACGAAGAGGCTACTATGGAAAAGGACGTTGTGAGGAAATCAAAGAGGAAAAGAGAAACTGGAACGAAGAAGTGTGGTTGTCCATTTCGGTTGAGGGGTAGACAAATATCAGCTGATGGACCTTGGGTATTGGATGTTCAATGTGGTGTCCACAATCATCCAACTGCAGACTATTTGGAGGGCCACTCATATATTGGTCGATTATCACCCAAGGAGAAGGACTTTGTCATTAATTTGTCTCATACAAATAGTAAACCCAAGGACATTTTGTTTGGGTTAAAAGAAAATTTTGTAGATAATAAGTCCACAATAAGGACTATCTACAATGCTCGGTTGCAAAATAGAGTTGTAGAGCGTCAGGGTCGATCTCAAATGCAGCAACTTATGTTCAAGTTGAATGAGCATGGATATTTATATCATCACATTCGCTGTAAGAAGACCGACGTTGTCAAGAATATTTTCTTCGCTCACCTAACGAGCGTTGATTTATTGCGATGTTTTCCGAGAGTCCTCTTTATGGATTGTACATACAAGACAAACAGGTATAAGTTACCTTTGTTGGAAATTGTTGGTGTGACCTCGACGCAAATGACATTTCATATTGCCGCCGCGTATTTGGTAGAGCTGGCAATGGGTTGGGTCGGGCCAGCCCAACCCCAGCCCATCGGGCCACGCCTTGAAATCGGGCCGGGCCGGCCACCAAATTTATATCGGGCCTTTAAAACTAAAGCCCGCCTCTCTAAATATCGGGTTGGACCGGGCCAACCCGCGGCCGACGCATTATTTCGGGCCAATTTGCACTAATTTTAACATTTTTGTCGCCCATACGTAAGCCCATCGCCGAGCCTTAAAATCGGGCCGGCCCATCAAAGTTGCATCGGGCCTAAAAACTAGAGCCCAGCCCGTCCTAAAGTCGGGTTGGCTGGGCTAGCCCATTGGGCCGGGCCGATTTTGCCGGCTCTAGTATTTGGAGTTCGAGCGGGAAGAGAACTATACGTGGGCGTTGACAGTCTTAAAAGGATTGATGGACCAATTCTCTCTACCCCACGTGATTGTTACTGACAGAGAACTTGGTCTAATGAATGCAATTCAGAAAACTTTTCCCGACTCGAGACATTTCCTTTGTCGGTGGCACATTAACAAGAATATTTTGGCAAATTGCAAGAAATTATTCCGTGTGAAAGATAAATGGGATTGTTTTTCTATGAATTGGAATACGTTGGTTCTCGCAGATACTGCGTCAAATTATGATGACTTGCTACAAAGACTCCAGTCGGACTTCAAAGATTATCCACTAGCCGTTAAATATGTCATGGAGCAATGGTTGATGCCATACAAGGAAAGATTTGTGGCTTTGTGGACGGATACAGTCATGCATTTCGACAATACCACAACAAATAGGTATCTATCATTTTAATATCGGTGTTTATTTTATTGTTTTATATATTTTGTTAGATATATACTTAATAAGGTTGTAACTTGTATTTCAGGGTGGAGAGTCAACATGCATTGTTGAAAAGACAGCTTGGCTCGAGCCAGGGTAACTTTGAGACGTGTTGGCGACAGATTCACACCCTCATTGAGACTTCACACACAGCAATCAAACAGTCATTTGAGAAGAGCAAAAATATTGTCCAGCATAAATACAAATCAATTGTATTTAGAGAGCTGCGAGGGATGGTTTCGATGCATGGATTGAACTTGATATATGATGAATTGAGCGCTATTGGTGAACATGGTGTAGACCCTCTGCTGTGTGGGTGTATACTGAGAAAGAGATGCGGGCTGCCTTGTGGTCATGAGATTGACGAATATAAGAGATCGGACATGCCAATTCCACTTGATAAGGTTGACGCCTTTTGGAGAAAATTAGATATCATACCTCCAAAGGTAGAAGATCCTAGCATAGTCGAAGAAATGGGCAGTCGATTTAAACAAGAAATTGTTAAGCTTTCATCCAAGTGGGAACAAGCACCTGGGCCAGAGAGGTTGTTAATTTTAAAGAGATTGACTGAAATAAATCAACCTCCAACGACATCACTTACTCATCCCGTCGAAAAACAGAAAATTTTGACTCGTGGTCGTCCTAAGTCCATAAAGGCTAAAAAAGATAAGTCAACCAAACGTGATCCGAGTAAGTTTGAGTATGTCCAGTCCATTGAAGATAGCTGTTCACCATGTGAAGAGATTGCCTACGAGGTTGGTCCATCGATTAAACAACCTCTTACTCTCAGTACGACACCTAAGCCAAAGAAGAAACAGGTATTTTTTTTAATCCTTTTTAAAGATAGATTGAACAGTGTAGTAACCTAGTTATACGCTAACAAAACAAAGAATTGATACATCTTTTTTCAATAGGTTGTCCCGCAAAGGACTCGAATTGCGACTACGAGTGGTTTTATCCAACAACTACCATCCCATTTGCACAATTGGATTGTAGAGACAAAAAATGTTAAAAGTGATGGTCATTGTGGATTCCGTGCCGTAGCAAACCAACTTGGCTTCACAGAGGAATCGTGGGGTAGGATTAGAGGAGCACTTCTTCACGAGTTGACAGTTAACCAAGAGTTATACAACAATGTGTTCATTGAACATGGTCGCGTTGAAGAAGTGTTGCAGATTCTAGACTACTACAAGGAGCCTGCACCTAAGGAACACTGGTTTTGTTTGCCAGAAATGGGTCATTTGGTCGCATCGGCTTTCAATATTGCGCTCGTGTCTTTGGATTTACAAATTCCGATGACGTATTTGCCTTTAAGAACCCTAATCCCAAGTGATCCACAGATGATATGTATTGGATTTGTGAATAATGATCATTATATTCAGGTACACACCATATCAAGGATATTATCTGAAGTTATTTATGTTATATATATCCATGATATTGATATGTAGTATATTTTGTAGGTGTTCTTGCGCGAGGGGAGTCCATTACCACCCGTCGCAGATAAATGGAATACATATCGACTTCACTGTGCAGCTGGCTGGAAAAATTGGATTGGCGACCGACTTAATTTGTATAGTGACAGTGTAGGAACCAGTCAACTCGGTCGAAGCGCTGCGACTATAGATTTAGATTAGCTTCAGTTGTAAATCAATATGTTCATTACTTTTATAAATCAACTTGTGTTGTAGACACATATCCTTTGCTTATTATGTGAATCAATTTGTGTTGTAAATCAATCTTTTGCTTTTATGTCATTTAACTTGGTTGTAAATCAATCTTTAATACAAAATGCATAACATCCAAAGATATAATAGTACTAAGTACTACCAATATGCATAACATCTTACACTTAAATACATAACATCGTCATTTAAATACAACAATATCCAAATTGAAATACATAATACATTACTATTGTCAACTTCAACTAACACTTCTCCTCCTACGACTAGACGTAGGTTGCGAAGGTCCTGCCTGATGTGGTCCCTCATCATCTGGACCTCCTAATGCATCATATGCTCGTAGGATCACTGACTCAAACTCTTCTCTGGAGATAGATCGGTCTCCAGATCTCAATCGTTGCACCATCGGTTGCATTAAACCCCATGCAGATCTGACAATGTCCCAAGCATCTAGCGGAGCAGTATCAGCTGCGTTGCTGACGTAGGAGGACCGACGGTCGGGGTCTTGAACTATGGGATGTGAATGCGTGTAATACCATTCAAGATATGAATGGTCACACTGTCCTGTTGGTCAGGCAGGTCGACCAAGTCTTTCGTCAGATAACACATGACTATCCCATTGTACAAAGTACTTGACAAGTACCCCCCATATCGCCACAGTCTGTTGGGTTTCCTTTCTGGGGACACTGGGAGCAATAGGGGCGTATGGAATTGTCTGTACATATCCAAACTGTCTCAGTACTCGATCAGGATGATATGGCTCCACAATAGTGTTTGCTGAGATGCATCCATGGTAATACGAAATGTGGTGGAACGGAAAATGTTGTCTCACGTCTCGGTATATGGCTTCCAAATAACTCGTAACAATTTAAAAACAAAAAATTACAACATGTATATTTGACACGAGATTTTCACGTCAATCAACATATATAAAAACACATTAATACTCACTTCACTGGGTTTCATGGAGTCAAGAACCTCGCGCACTGACATTAATCTTTCTATAGATGTTCCTTGTCCACCCTTTGGTAGCCACCTCTTTGCAAGAGGATTTTCATCATTGTACTGAACGTTATGTGGAGGCCTAAACATTGGGAATCGTTCGTATATCCATGCCTACGTGAAATGCAATAAGAAGACACAATAATCAGTTCATAATCTAATAAATATTTATTTCAACATATTGAAAATAAGTAAAAATATGAATTTCTTACCTCCAACAACGTGGAATATCCAGCCATCTGTTTGGTTGTAAGTCTAGACGCTAGCCCTAGCCGTCTATAGAGATAAGCAAGAGTGGCGCCTCCCATGCATATGTATGAACACTCTCAAGCTCAACCAAGAACTCCAAGTAAGACGTATTTACCCGAGTGCCACTCTTATCAGCAAAAATTGTACAACCTAAGGTGTATATTAAATAAGCCCTAGCTGAGAATGCACGCCTTTCCGGATCATCTGACATAGCATCTTCACTAAACCTCTCCCTAAGCCACTCTAGCCTCACAGAAGATCCCCTCGCACCGCGCATTCCTTCTATGGCTTCAGCGTAAGAAACTCCCAACCATTGCTCAACATCAAAAGTAGATGTTGGTGTAAAACTCCGTCTCAATAAAACTGGAGTCCCTGTGATCGGAAGACCAGTAAGGCAAAATACATCATCCAATGTGATTGTCATTTCGCCAAAGGGTAGATGAAAGCTATTGGTCTCAGGGTGCCAGCGTTCCACAAATGCACTGACCAATACTTTGTCAACTTCAAAGTACGAGGTTCGCCTTAATCGAAACAACGTGGACGCTTTGACAACGTCCAACCACAAAGGGTGACATACATCTCTGCGACAACTCCACTGAACTAATTTTTCAGTATGATTATTACACTTGAGAAGCTCTCTCTCTTCCCCCTGCCATATCAACCGTGCTACGTGCGACTCATAAGTAGTCAGTAGAGATGGATTAACAGGACCACCGGGAAATAGGGTATATGTCACGTCTTCTCTTTCCTCCCTAACATTTTCTTCTCCCACATCTCCAACATCTTCCTCTCTATTCTCTCCAAAACCATCATCTCTTTCAAAACTATAGTCAGTCATGTGTATAGGAGAGTGTTGTTGTTCCTGTGAGACGCGTGGGGGATCCTCAGGCTGTTGTTGTTCACGCTGACCTCTTTCTCTTCTGTTTGAAGCAGTGGGTCTTCTTCTTTCATAGACATTTGCTAATTTACCTGCAATAATCACAATATATCAGCAGAGATTAAAGAAACTAACTTGTAGAGAAAATTGGGAAGGTATGAAGGAATACCACACACTGTTCGGGAAACACTTATAGAACACTGCAGTGGTGTTCGGGCAAGAGTGTAGAACACTGCAGTGGTGTTCGGGCTATGTTGTCGAACACTGCTGCAGTGTTCGGGACAGCTGAATGAACAACACTGAGGTGTTCGGGCTGAGATGTGGAACCAGACACTACTGTTCGGGCAATCTTATGGAACACCACTGTGGTGTTCGGACTGGCTGTAGGAACACTGCTGTGGTGTTCGGGAAGTACCCCCCGAACACCACTGCAGTGTTCCTGCAACCAGTCCCGAACACCACATTGTTGTTCGAAGAACCAGGCCCGAATATCCCTTCGATCAGTTATGACTTATAACAAAAATTAAGAAAACCCAGCATACAAATTGAAACCATTTGAACTTAAAAGTAGAAGAATTTCATACCTAGGGCTTTCTTCATTGTGAAATCAAGGTCTTCTTCTTTTTCGTGAAATCAAGGTGAAGCTTCTTCTTCTTCTTCTTCTTCTCTTCTTCTTCATTCTTCCTGGCTTCCTTCTTCCTTGCACAAAGCTGGGTTGCTTTTGAGTGTGAAATATTAACAACGGTGTTGTTGGTGTTGTGTTTGAAATTTTAACAAATTGATCTTAACAACGGTGTTGGAGGTAAGGTGTTTGAAATTTTTTGAGTTTGAAATTGTTGGTGTATTGAGAAATAGGGGTGGGTGTGATGATATTTGGTGGGTGTATTGGGAAAGAAATAATGAGTTAAGTGAGAGGGGTAAAATAGGAAATGTTGGGTGGTGTATTTAGAAATTATGTTGGTGTAAAATTAGTGGGGTGGGTGTATAAAGAAAATGTGTGTATTAAGAGGAAATGGTGGTGTTAATAGCAATGCTCATTACAAAAATGACATTATTTTGTTAGAAATAAATACTCTTTTTCTACTTAATTCACTCACAACTATATTACGAAACATACTAAATCTCTAAATATACCACCTAACAATTTATCAATACACCCTCCTCCATAACAGGATATGTACATCGACTTTCATACCAAACCTCCATAACACGTTTCCAAACTTACAACCTTCCAAAATCTTCTAACTTCTCCAACTTACCAATTTATACCAAACTCCTAAAACCAAACCCTCAACTTCCAAACTTCCAAACTCTTCTACTTCTCCAACTTACCAACTCATACCAAACTCTCAAAACGAAACACTCAAGTTTTAACTTCATATTATAACAAAAATCAGGCATGAAGACTAAAGAAGTGAAGCAAACTATGAATGTAAGTATCTTTACCGTTCTCAAGTTTTCAATTCGATATTTTCATGAATTTTCGTACATGCTGCAAACGGGATTTGTTTGGGACTGGTCAATGGAACACCATAGTGGTGTTCGGTGACCACCTGCACAAAGTACATGAGATGTTCCATCAGTGGTTGTCGAACACCCCTGTCTTGTTCCATCATTGGTACCCAAACACCACTATGGTGTTGCATAACCTCTTACAGAATAGAAACTTTTCAAGATATTTTTTTGTTGAAATTTATTCTTTTGTTGTAAACAGGATTCAAACACGTTGTTTACCGATGGCAGTGTTGCTCTGATTATGAACGAGATTGAACTCGTTCAAGATATCGTTATGGATTACACAAATGTGTTCATGACATATAAAATGTTTATATCTCGTGATACATTGTTTGATTAGGTGCGTGTTACGGGAAATGAATATGGAATGGTGATAGTAATTACCGATACTGGGTCGTGTAAGAAAATAGCTCGGTTAGTTCTAGCGTGTGAACGTAGTGGGAATTACCGTGAATTCAAAAAGGTTGGAAACATGTACTTTGTGCAGGTGGTCACCGAACACCACTATGGTGTTCCATTGACCAGTCCCAAACAAATCCCGTTTGCAGCATGTACGAAAATTCATGAAAATATCGAATTGAAAACTTGAGAACGGTAAAGATACTTACATTCATAGTTTGCTTCACTTCTTTAGTCTTCATGCCTGATTTTTGTTATAATATGAAGTTAAAACTTGAGTGTTTCGTTTTGAGAGTTTGGTATGAGTTGGTAAGTTGGAGAAGTAGAAGAGTTTGGAAGTTTGAGGGTTTAGGGTATAGGGTATAGGGTTTAGGGGTTAGGGTTTAGGGTTTAGGGTTTTAGGGTTTTAGGGGTTTAGGGGTTTAGGGTTTAGGGTATTAGGGTTTAGGGGTTAGGGTTTAGGGGTTTTTTTTTTTTTTTTTAAGGAAACAGGGGCGGCACCCTGCAAGATTTTATTAAAATAAATCAAAAGATACAAACATGAGGGGGACAACCAGCCTTGCCCTTATAACCGGGAGGACAGAGGAGCCTGACCTCGAAAGGAAATAAATACAACCTAAAAAGCCCATAAAATAACCAAAAAACCAATAGAAACAAGAGAAGTGCATAACTCCCCTCTCATCTCCTAAGAGCAAAATTCCCACTCTCATCAAATCGAAGAGCCTCGCAAACATCTCTAGGAAGATCCCGAACCGAAGAAAAAACTTTATGACCTCTATGAATATGGGCTTCAGCAGCAAGCCTGTCCGCAACCCCATTAGCTTCCCTAAGGACATGACGCATGCCAAAACCGCTAGCCAAAGAGATGCACTCACTAAGCTCATAATAATACCGCCAAGGAATCTGAAATTTACCTTGCACTATCCTCACAGCTACAAGAGAATCTGACGAAACTAACACCGAATGGAGACCCAAATCCCGACACAACTTCAAACCATCCTGAAAGAGCAAAGATCTCCGCTTGCATGTTTGTACCCATGCCATAGTGACGAGAAAACGCTCCAATAAATGCACCTCTAGCATCCCGAATAATACCACCACCCGTGCAAACTCCATTCACCGCAGACCCATCGGTATTGAGGTTGAAATCATGTGAAATAGAAGGATCCCACCTTAAGAATCGAACCTTACGCTTCTTATGCATAGCAACCTTTAGACCGATACGATCAAAAATAATAATATCTGTATGAGATGGAGCCCCTTTGGGAACCAAAAAAGAACACATCTCCACCAAAGATTGCTTGACCGACGCCACAATAGTCGGCCCGTACATAGGGATTCCTTCAAAAATTGATTTACACCGAGCTTTCCATATCTCCCAACAAGAAAAAAGCATAATCCCCAAACGCACCATACCAATCTGTCTACGCTTCGATTGACCTCTACACCACGCATCCCAAAGATCAACAATAAGGTTTAGGGTTTAGGGGTTTAGGGTTTAGGGTTTAGGGGTTTAGGGTTTATGGTTTAGGGTTTAGGGTTTAGGGTTTAGGGTTTAGGGTTCAGGGTTCAGGGTTCAGGGTTAGGGGTTCAGGGTTAGGGGTTTAGGGTTTAGGGGTTTAGGGTTTTAGGGTTTAGGGTTTAGGGTTTAGGGTTTAGGGGTTAGGGGTTAGGGTTTAGGGTTTAGGGTTTAGGGGTTAGGGTTTAGGGTTTAGGGTTTTGGGTTTAGGGTTTTAGGGTTTAGGGTTTAGGGTTTAGGGTTTAGGGTTTTTTTTTTTTGGGAAACAGGGACGGCACCCTGCAAGATTTTATTAATATAAATCAAAAAATACAAACATGAGGGGGACAACCAGCCTTGCCCTTATAACCGGGAGAACGGAGGAACCTGACCTCGAAAGGAAATAAATACAACCTAAAAAACCCACAAAATAACCAAAAAACGAAGAGAAACAAGAGAAGAGCATAACTCCCCTCTCATCTCCTAAGAGCAAAAATCCCACTCTCATCAAATCGAAGAGCCTCGCAAACATCTCTAGGAAGATCCCGAACCGAAGAGAAAACTTGATGACCTCTATGAATATGAGCTTCAGCAGCAAGCCTGTCCGCAACCCCATTAGCTTCCTTAAGGACATGACGCATGCCAAAACCGCTAGCCAAAGAGATGCACTCACTAAGCTCATAATAATACCGCCAAGGAATCTGAAATTTACCTTGCACCATCCTCACAGCTACCAGAGAATCTGACGAAACTAACACCGATTGAAGACCCAAATCCCGACACAACTTCAAACCATCCTGAAGAGCAAAGATCTCCGCTTGCATGTTTGTACCCATGCCATAGTGACGAGAAAACGCTCCAATAAATGCACCTCTAGCATCCCGAATAATACCACCACCCGTGCAAACTCCATTCATCGCAGACCCATCGGTATTGAGGTTGAAATCATGTGAAATAGAAGGATCCCACCTTAAGAATCGAACCTTACGCTTCTTATGCATAGCAACCTTTAGACCGATACGAGCGAAAATAAGAATATCAGTATGATCCCACCAAGCCGCAGTTTCAAACTCCCCACTTTTAGATAACGTGAATACCATCTTATCCTCTTTCGAAGCATCAACACGAACCCTGCGAATACTGGCATGAAACTCTAGCGGAATATACTGAATCACATCCTCCAAAACATTAATCCCATCACGAACATGAAGGCGATGATCTTTAGGGCTAGGACCCCCTAATCGAACTCCACACCAATTATCCGCCCAAAATTTAATATCCCCTCTACCAACCACCCATCGACTACAACTCTCCAACTGAGGAAGAAAAACAGAAGCAGCTTTCCAAACATGCAAACTAGAAAAAGCATATTGACAACCATACTTACTATGGATGAAGCGGGACCACAACGTGTCTCCCGTAGATGCCACCCAAGCCAGCTTAGCTAACATAGCTTTATTCATGTCCTCAAGATGTCGAATCCCCAAACCACCTTCAGTCAAAGGCCTGCACACCTTATCCCAAGAAACCCAATGAGCTCGCCTATCCCCCCCGCTGCTCCATAAGAAATTAGCCATGATGCTCTCAAGCTTGCCAAGCACTGTCTTTGGAACCTTCAACACACCAAGAGAATAAATGGGAATACTGGATAACACTGATTTGATGAGTGTAATCTTCCCACCAAAAGATAATAAACGCGCTTGCCAACCATCAACCCTCTTCAATATCTTAGCCTCCAAAGCAGCAAAATGAACCCTACAAATCCGACCTTTAAAAAGGGGAATCCCTAAATATGTCAGGGGAAACTCCTGATGCATGCAACCCGACCACCGATGAATATTAGCTATCTCAAATTGCCTCCGCTTCGAACTAACATAAAAGCCACTCTTTTGAAGATTAATAAGCTGACCTGAAGCCCTTTCATACATAGCAAGAATACCCCTTAAACCCTCTATAGACTTTCGCCTTCCAATGCAAAATAAAAGCATATCATCCGCATATAATAAGTGAGTCAACCGCACATCCCCTCGACCATGATCAAAAGCAGAAAAAACCTCATCCTGCACCGCCCTATGAAGAGCTCTAGAAAGAATCTCCTGAGCAATGATGAAAAGCAGCGGAGAAAGAGGATCACCTTGCTTCACCCCCCTAGTCGATGCAAAAAAGCCGTGTGTAACTCCTCCCATACGCACCGAATACCAATTACCCCGGACCAAACGACCAATCAATTGACAAAACTGAGCATCAAATCCAAAAACAGACAGAGCCCGAAATAAGAAATCCCATTCCAATCTATCATAGGCTTTCGACATATCCAATTTGAAGAGAACATTACCCCCAACCACCTTCTGATTAATGCGATGAACCATTTCATGAGCAATGGCAATGTTTTCCTGAATACCTCGCCCCTTAATAAAACCCGTTTGCTCCAGAGAAATAATTCGAGGAAGAACATTAGCTAACCGGAGGGCAAGAATCTTTGAAATTACCTTATTCAAAAAAGTAGACAAACTGATAGGCCGTAAATCAGAGAAACCAACTGGCCTGTCCACCTTGGGAAGCAACACCAAGACATTCGAAGAGAAACCTCTAGGAAGATCCTCCCCTAAATAAAAAGATCTCACAGCTGCCACCACGTCTGTCCGAATGATAGACCAACACCCACGAAAGAAATGACCTGTGAAACCATCAACACCAGGAGCACTACTAGCATTAAGAGACTTAATAGCTTCCCAAATCTCACCTCCTCCGAACAAAAGCATGGCATTCTCATCTCAAATACTCCCGTTTCAATATTCTGAAAAAGTCTGTCATCTAACAAATGAGGGCCAGAAGCAAAAATAGACTCAAAATGAGCAGCACCCAACTGGCCTAGAATGGCCTCATTATCACACCACGAGCCATCCGCCAACTGAAGCTTCAAAGAATTTTGCCTTCGACGATCCTTCATAGAAGCATGAAAATATGCTGAATTCCTATCCCCATCCTGAACCCACAACTGACGAGATTGTTGCTGCTGCATCTCAACCTCCCATCTACGAACCTGAGCCAATTCTTCAGTTTTAAACTTTAAATCAGCTGCCACCACATCATCACCCCCCATCTGAAGAGAATGATCCAGTCTAGTCAATTCATCCTGAAGAAACTCCATTTTCCGAAAAATATTACCAAAAACCTCCCAATTCTACTTCCGAAGCTCTGAACGCAAAATCTGCAGCTTTCTATGCAAACGAAATAACGGAGACCCAAAACAATCCCTTCCCCAAACTTCTTTAACAAAACTGTCAAAAGCCGGATGATCCATCCACATCCTTTGAAATCGAAGGGCATTTGGGCTTAGAAATTGCGTAAAATCTAATCAAGAGGCGCATGATCGACTTCTCCTTGGCAAGATCTGAACAGAGACCCTACCATGCTTCGCAACAAAAGACCCATTCAGGAGCACTCTATCCAACCGCTGCCAAATGCGTGCATGAACAGGAAAGTTATTACACCAAGTAAAACGACTACCCTCAAACCCTGCATCCGACAAACCTGCAGAAACCATAAAGTTGCAGAAATCATCCATAGCAGAAAATCCCAACCACTACCTCCAAGCTCTCAAGGAACAAAGAATGATGTTAAAATCACCCCCAACTAACCACGGCTCACTAAACTGAGAAGATAACTGCACCAACTCATCCCATAAAACTTGTCTCTCCAAACGATCACAGCTAGCATACACAAACGTAAACAAGCCATAACAATCCCCATTTATCGAGATTCTCACAGTAATCTGCTGTTTAGAAATAGAGACTGCTGCTAAGGCGAAATCCGCTCTCCATAAAATCCAAATATGCGTATTACCGGGATTTCCATGCAACAAGTGTTTATAACCAAGTGCTTTAGCAATTTTAGGAAGCCTAGAGCCAGAGATTTTAGGCTCCAAAATTACTAAACACCACGGACTCGTCTGCCTCACTAACAATTTCAAAGAATCCATAGCACCGGTATTACCCACTCCCCTAACATTCCATATAAGCACCGACATTAGAAATGATTAGATAAGATCATCCCCCTTGGCCATGCTACGAAGCACCCGACCAGATTCTCCCAACGCATGCCTATTACCTTTATTACCTTTGACAATTTTCCTTCTATTCACCTGACGATTTGAAGTAGAAACCGAGTCCCCTTCTTGACCATATAAACCATGCGACCCATCCATAGCTGCGACCCCCGAGTACTCCGACTCCTCTACAGAATCTGATTTCTCCAAGCTCTCCACAGATTCTACGCACACAGCTTTCGCTAACGAATCCGAGACATGAGAAAATGACTCATACAACGAATAGGGTTTAGGGTTTAGGGTTTAGGGTTTAGGGTTTCGGGGTTTAGGGTTTAGGGGTTTCGGGTTTAGTGTCCGTGGCGGGTTTAGGGTTAGGGTTTGGGTTTAGGGTTTAGGGCCTAGGCCTTGGCCTAGGGTTTAGGGCCTTTGGGCCTAGGGTTTAGGCCAGGGGCTTAGGGTTTAGGGTTAGGGTTAGGGCTTAGGGCCTAGGGCTTTGGGCTTAGGGTTTAGGGCCAGGGGGGCTTAGGGCCGGGTTTAGGGCCTAGGCCTAGGGTTTAGGCCTAGGGTTTAGGGTTTGGGCCTAGGGCCAGGCCTAGGGCTTAGGCCTTGGGCCTAGGGTCAGGGCCTAGGCTCAGGGCCTAGGCCTTGGGGCCCAGGGCCAGGGCCTAGGGCAGGGCCCAGGGCCTAGGCCTAGGCCCAGGGCCTAGGCCTTAGGGTTTAGGCCTAGGCCTAGGGCCCAGGGCCTGGGCCTAGGCCTAGGGCTTAGGGTTTAGGCCTGTGGTGTGGGCTTAGGGCCAGGGGGCCTAGGGTTTAGGGTTTAGGGTTTAGGCCTAGGGTTTAGGGTTAGGGCCAGGTTTAGGGTTTAGGTTTAGGGTTTAGGGTTTAGGGTTTAGGTTTAGGGCCTAGGGCCTAGGGCCTTAGGGTTTAGGGCCTGTGGCCTAGGGTTTAGGGTTAGGCTTAGGGTTTAGGGTTTAGGTTTTAGGGTTTAGGTTTAGGGTTTAGGTTTAGGTTTAGGGTTTAGGTTTAGGTTTAGGGTTTAGGGTTTAGGGTTTTTTTTTTTTTTTTTTTTTTTATTTTATTTTTTTTTTTTTAAAACAGGGACGGCACCCCGCAAAATTTTATTAAAATAAATCAAAAATACAAACATGAGGGGACAACCACCTTGCCCTTATAACCGGGAGGACTGAGGAGCCCGACTCGAAAGGAAATAAATACAACCTAAAAAGCCCACAAAATAACCAAAAAACCAAGAGAAACTAAAGGAGAGCAAAACTCCCCTCTCATCTCCTAAGAGCAAAAATCCCACTCTCATCAAATCGAAGAGCCTCGCAAACTTCTCTAGGAAGATCCCGAACCGAAGAGAAAACTTGATGACCTCTATGAATATGAGCTGCAGCAGCAAGAAGAAGCCCGTCCGCAACCCCATTAGCTTCCCTAAGAACATGACGCATGCCAAAACCGCTAGCCAAAGAAATGCACTCACTAAGCTCATAATAATACCGCCAAGGATCCGAAATTTACCTTGCACCATCCTCACAGCCTACCGAGAATCTGACGAAACTAACACCGATTGACCCTAAATCCCGACACAACTTCAAACCATCCTGAAGAGCAAAGATCTCCGCTTGCATGTTTGTACCCATTCCATAGTAACGAGAAAACGCTCCAATAAAAGCACCTCTAGCATCCCGAATAATACCACCACCCGTGCAAACTCCATTCACCGCAGACCCATCGGTATTGAGGTTGAAATCATGTGAAATAGAAGGATCCCACCTTAAGAATCGAGCCTTACGCTTCTTATGCAGCAACCTTTAGACCGATACGAGCGAAAATAAGAATATCGATGAGCCGGAGCCCTTTGGGAACCAAAAAGAACACATCTCCATCAAAGACCGCTTGACCGACGCCACAATAGACGGCCCGCACATAGGGATTCCTTCAAAATTGATTTACATCGAGCTTTCCATATCTCCCAACAGAAAAAGCATAATCCCCATACGCACCATACCAATCTCTCCGCTTCGATTGACCTCTACACCACACATCCCAAAGATCAACAAAATCGGTATAATGGTACGAAAACCGAAAGAAACCCGCCCAATACATCCATACCTCTTGGCAATGGACGATCGCAAAAGAAGATGAGGCAAAGTCTCTCTATTACCTCCATTAGGACAACAAACACACCGAGAGGGCATATGATAACCTCTAGATTCCAATTTCGCATCCACCTAAGCCCATCATACATCACTCTCCACCAAAACCCACTCACCTTGGTGGGAATATTAGGATGCCACACCTTGGCTCCCCAATCAACCAAAGGACTACGAACACGATAATGATCCCACCAAGTCGCAGCTTCAAAATCCCCACTTTTAGATAACGTGAATACCATCTTATCCTCTTTCGAAGCATCAACACGAACCCCGCGAATACCGGCATGAAACTCTAGCGGAATATACCGAATCACATCCTCCAAAACATTAATTCCATCACGAACAAGAAGACGATGATCCTCGTGGCTAGGACCCCTAATCGAACTCCACACCAATTATCCGCCCAAAATTTAATATCCCTCTACCAACCACCCATCGACTACAACTCTCCAACCGAGGAAGAAAAACACCTTTCCAAACATGCGAACTAGAAAAAGCATAATGACAACCATACTTACTTTGGATGAAGCGGACCACAAAGTATCTCCCGTATATGCCACCCAAGCCGCCTTAGCTAACATAGCTTTATTCATGTCCTCAAGATGTCGAATCCCCAAACCACCTTCCGTCAAAGGCCCGCACACCTTATCCCAAGACACCCAATGAGCTCGCCTATCCCCCGCCGCTCCATAAGAAATTAGCCATGATGCTCTCAATTTTGCAAAGCACCGTCTTCGAACCTTCAACACACCAAGAGAATAAATGGGAATACTAGATAACACCGATTTGATGAGAGTAATCTTCCCACCAAAAGATAATAAACGCGCTTGCCACCCATCAACCCTCTTCAAAATCTTAGCCTCCAAAGCAAAGAAATGAACCCGACAAATCCGACCTTAAAAAGAGGAATCCCTAAATATGTCAAGGGAAACTCCCGATGCATGCAACCCGACCACCGATGAATATTAGCTATCTCAAATTGCCTCCGCTTCGAGCTAACATAAAAGCCACTCTTCAAGATTAATAAGCCGACCAAGCCCTTTCATACATAGCAAGAATACCCCGTAAACCCTCTATAGACTTCCGCCTTCCATTGCAAAATAAAAGCATATCATCTCGCATATAATAAGTGAGTCAACCTCACATCCCTCGACCATGATCAAAAGCGTAAAACCTCATCCCGCAACGCCCTATGAAGAGCTCTAGAAAGAATCTCCCGAGCAATGATGAACAAAGAATGAGAAAGAGGATCACCTTGCTTCACCCCTAGACGAAGCAAAAGCCATGAGAAACTCCTCCCATACGCACCGAATACCGCTACCCCGACCAAACGACCAATCAACCGACAAAACCGATCATCAAATCCAAAACCGACATAGCCCGAAATAAGAAATCCCATTCCAATCTATCATAGGCTTTCGACATATCCAATTTGAAGAGAACATTACCCCCAACCACCTTCGATCAATGCGATGAACCATTTCATGAGCAATGGCAATGTTTTCTTGAATACCTCGCCCTTAATAAAACCCGTTTGCTCCGAGAAATAATTCGAGGAAGAACATTAGCTAACCTGAGGGCCGAATCTTTGAAATTACCTTATTCAAAAAGTAGACAAGCCGATAGGCCGTAAATCGAGAAACCAACTGGCCTGTCCACCTTTGGAAGCAACACCAAAACATTCGAAGAGAAACCTCGAGGAAGATCCTCCCCTAGATAAAAAGATCTCACAGCTGCTACCACATCTGTCCGAATGATAGACCAACACCCACGAAAGAAATGACCTGTGAAACCATCAACACCAGGAGCACTACTAGCATTAAGAGACTTAATAGCTTCCCAAATCTCAACCTCCTAACAAAAGCATGGCATTCTCATCTGCAGTCACTCCCGGCTCAATATTCAGAAAAAGCCTGTCATCTAACAAATGAGGGCCAGAAGCAAAAATAGACTCAAAATGAGCAGCACCCAACTGGCCTAGAATGGCCTCATTATCACACCACGAGCCATCTGCCAACTGAAGCTTCAAAGAATTCTGCCTACGACGATCCTTCATAGAAGCATGAAAATAAGATGAATTCCTATCCCCATCCTGAACCCACAATTGACGAGATTGCTGCTGCTGCATCTCAACTTCCCATCTACGAACCTGAGCCAATTCTTCCGTTTTAAACTTTAAATCAGCTGCCACCACATCATCACCACCCATCTGAAGAGAATGATCCAGTCTAGTCAATTCATCCTGAAGAAACTCCATTTTGCGAAAAATATTACCAAAAACCTCCCAATTCCACTTCTTAAGCTCTGCACGCAAAATCTGCAGCTTTTTATGCAAACGGAATAACGGAGACCCAAAGCAATCTCTTCCCCAAACCTCTTTAACAAAACTGTCAAAAGCCGGATGATCCATCCACATCCTTTGAAATCTGAAAGGGCATTTGGGCTTAGAAATCGCAGAAAATCTAACCAGAAGCGGCGCATGATCAGACTTCTCCCTTGGCAAGACCTGCACAGAAACCCTCCCATGCTTCGCAACAAAAGACCCATTCACAAGCACTCTATCCAATCTCTGCCAAATACGCGCCTGAACAGGAAAGTTATTACACCAAGTAAAACTGCTACCCTCAAACCCCGCATCCGACAAACCTGCAGAAACCATGAAATTGCAGAAATCATCCATAGCAGGAAAATCCCAACCACTACCGCCAAGCTTCTCTGAGGGAGCCGCAATGATATTAAAATCACCCCCAACTAACCACGGCTCCCTAAACTGAGACGATAACTGCACCAACTCATCCCATAACAATTGTCTCTCCACACGATCACAGCTAGCATACACAAATGTAAACAAACCATAACAATCACCATTTACCGAAATTCTCACAGTAATCTGCTGTTTGGAAATAGAGACTGCAGTGAAATCAAAACCCGCTCTCCATAAAAGCCAAATATGCGTATTATCAGGATTACCATGCAGCGAATACTTATAACCAAGCTCCTTAGCAATTTTAGGAAGCCTAGAGCCAGAGATTTTAGGCTCTAAAATTGCTAAACACCACGGACTCTTCTGACGCACTAATAATTTTAAAGAATCCATAGCACCAATATTACCCATACCTCTAATATTCCATATAAGCACCGTCATTAGGAATTATTAGAAACAATATCATCACCCTTGGCCATGCTACGAAGCACCCTATCAGAATCTCCAATAGCCTGCCGATTACCTTTATTTCCTTTGGCGTTCCTCCTTCTAATCTGCTGACTACTTGAAGGAGAAACCGATTTCCTTTCTTGACAAGAAAACCCATTAAACCCATCCACCAATGCTGCACCCGAGTACTCCGAACCCTCCATAGAATCTGCCCTCTCCGAGCTCTCAACAAAAACTGTGTTATCCGAGACCTCAAATGAATCCGAAACATGTGAAAACGACCCAGTCAACGACACAGACCTGCTCATTTCATGCACTAAATTTCTTTGAGATGCATCTGCAGAAATAAAGGAGGAAGCTCTATTAAGCTGACAAACCTGAACAGCTTCATCCTCTCCCAAATGACGAGCAACTTCAAGACCCCCGGTCTGTCTTCCAGTGCGCTCATCTACAGACCCAGCAGCAGCAACATGCACAAACCCGACTTGACCAACAGCTTGCACAACCTCGGCTTGACAAACTCGCTTGAGCAAGAATCGCGACCCCATCCTTCGATATATCACACTCAATGTAAGCCACAAGAAGAAAGAATATCCTCTTCCCTTTCTCCGTAATGACACCCACCTTTAACAAAGACCAGGGACCCCACCGCTTCAATCTGTTGCTTAACAATGCATCATCACCCAACAAAGAATAAGAATAACTTTGCTATTTTGATCACCTCCAAACTCCTTATTAGCCACATCTATCTCTACATTAATCTCCTCCTCAACAACGTCATCATCTACTAAAACAGTAAAAGAATTCAACTGATTTACCCGGCCATTATTTTCATTCGACATCAACCTTGCCTTTGTTAACTCCTCGGAATCCTTGAAATCCTTACTTGAAATAATCTCAATTGTATTAATATGATTAACATTGGGCTTTGGATTACCCACTCCATTATTTCCTGAAGACTTGTCCCCCTTATTACCCTCCTTGTCAGAATTTCCCATAATCTTCACACCCCCAAACTGTAATCTCTCAAGTCTTGTAGACCCCACTCCCCCAAATGTCTCCTCTAAACCTTTACCCTTATCAATGGTATGCCCTGCCCCATGAGAGGAATTGTCTACCTTATTAATCCCGTGTGACCTTCCCTTCCTGGTCACTACTTGCCACTCTCCAGAAGTGACTTTTGGTTTCGCCAACTTAACAACCCCAATACCAAAGATCACCATTACCTTGACTCGCAATAGACTTCCTCGTAGCACCCCTAGGCTTCATACGACCCTTACGGCAATCTCCCTTTACATGCCCTAGCAATCCGCACCCATCACAATACGCCAAGTTTCCTTCAAATTCAAGGTATTGTTTAAACACATTCTCCTTAGACGTACCAAGGAAAACATGATCAGGCAAAGGTTGTGATACATCCACCTCAACATTAATTCTAGCAAAACCAAAATGAGTAAACCCAATAGTCCTCTCATCTGCCCTGACAAAGCCTCCAAAAAGATTACCAATGTTCTCTAAATAAGCATACCAATGAAGAGGAGATTAGGTAAACGAACCCAAGCCGCAACAATCGGACTATCAATAGTATAATCTATCTCCTGAGACCACCGAAAAGATCTAAAATTACGCTTGCAATCACATTCGAATTCGTGGCTAAAGCCTTAATAAAATCCTCCTCATCCGTCAAATACACCAATACATGTCTCGGGTCTAATAAGCCAACGTTGAATCGTTTTTTCAAACACCAATGTTGGGAAATATGATCAGAAATTACCTTAAGTTGTGGCCTCCCAGCAGAAAATTTAAGCACCATTGCATACTTCAAACGTTGAGCAAAGATCCACTTCCCGTCGCCATGAGCAAGGCAGGCGACCCACCTATTCTCGCTGTTGATCGAGGAGGAGCCTTCAAACCTTCAAAAGGATTGATTGGGGTACCTTCTACACCTTTGTCCCCTTTGACCGCAGCAGAGTATGACAACGCTGAACCCCTTTCGCATCGCAGTCGTGAAACACCACCCAAACCCACCAGAACTTCTTTCCCATCGCCTGAAAGACTTTCTCCGCCTCGCCTGCCGATTTGGATCGAAAACAGGCGGCGATTGACGTGAACTCCATCAATCCCTGTTCGATAATCCGACCCTTAACATGGCGGTTCTGCAGATTCGACAGGCAGCCATCGCCCATCTTCGTGTTGGGTTTTTTAGGGTTTTAGGGTTTGTTTAGGGTTTAGGGTTTAGGGTTTAGGGTTTAGGGTTTAGGGTTTAGGGTTTAGGGTTTAGGGTTTAGGGTTTAGGGTTTAGGGTTTAGGGTTTAGGGTTTAGGGTTTAGGGTTTAGGGTTTAGGGTTTAGGGTTTAGGGTTTAGGGTTTAGGGTTTAGGGTTTAGGGTTTAGGGTTTAGGGTTTAGGGTTTAGGGTTTAGGGTTTAGGGTTTAGGGTTTAGGGTTTAGGGTTTAGGGTTTA
>CM028368.1:45944305-46049052 GCA_016624345.1 Platycodon grandiflorus
ATTTGTGTAGCATATAAATGTTATGTGTATACATTTTTGGTACGTAATTATGTTATTATGTACATACTTTGTTCATACTAACCCTAAAGGTACAAATCCGTCCATTCATTATTTGTACAATTATTTAGGCATTGATGCCAATTTATTCAATTGCACATTCATTTTTATTTCATTTATGTCTTTTTATTTTTAGGAAATAGGACACAAATATAATAATTAGAAATAGGATGGAATTCTAATTTTTCTTTCTATTTCTTTTTCTCTCTCTTTTCGGGGTTTCAAACTCGAATTGTGAATGTGTTTCGTTTTCTCGCAATTTTCAACTGCTAACAAAATACAACTCACGTCACATGAAAGAAAGAAAAAATGGACATAAATTATATATTTTCATTTCGTATATTTCTATCTCACTTTTATTTTCATATAAATTGCAAAAAGAGATTCTTAGCTACGGTGCACACACGTACACTCATTTATTCCGAACTATTACGAAGCTTCAAACCCTAGTATAGTCACGTTGGAGTGAAACTAGGTAAGTCATGCGCCCAAGATTCCTCCGACCCAACACTATCTCTTTTCGCGACTTCACGATCATCCTGAAGTAAGTCATCCTAGCCCGCATAGCCACACGTAAATTTATATAGATTTCTAAGACACTTCAAAGACTCGGTTGGTTCTTATTGTCGTAAACATACTTTGTCAATCCTTGCATAAAGATAAAAGAAATTAAATCAAAATCGACCGACAAAAGAGTCTCGTTTGATCACAAAAAAAATGTTGAGAAATAAACATCAAAAGAATCAAATCAATAAAGAGTTATACTCTCCCAAAAGAGAATCAAAGTGATCAAAGGGCCGACAAGCAAAGTCCTCATGCACAGGATTTATAAAAGAAGTCAAATGACATATACCTAGAATATTCGAATGGTGGATCCTGAAGAGAATATAGTCCATTCGTATGAGATCTGTCCAATCTTAGGGAGTCGAAATACAAGTGGAAAACTAAGGTCTCATATTTTGGCAAGAGAATTTACTATTTCAGGAACTGTTCACAAGTCAAAACAAATCATTGTCGCTTGTCCAACCATCTTAAGGTGAGTTGTGTCTTAAAAGGAAAAGAGGAACAAGAAAATGTTAAAAATATTATAATATTTGAAATAT
Organism: Platycodon grandiflorus; assembly: GCA_016624345.1. Lineage (NCBI taxonomy): Eukaryota > Viridiplantae > Streptophyta > Magnoliopsida > Asterales > Campanulaceae > Platycodon > Platycodon grandiflorus. Next base: position 45,945,466 of record CM028368.1, read on the forward strand.
TATAATGTTTGAAATATTTATTTAAATATAACATTGGTCGTTGAACATCTATATTACAATAAAACTCGGTTCGCATATACACCATTGACTTTAACTAACTACTGACTAAAATTTCATCATCTTCTAAACATTAACAGTTAGGATTATAATCTTACATTCACATGTTCATATGTATGAAATAATTATCACTCTTCTTTTTTTTCCTTTTTTTTTCACTCCCCACAAGTATACTTTATTTTTAATTTTTTTTTATCATATACCAACACTATGTCACAGGCTATGACACGGGCACAAAGACCTCGTGTATACTAAAAACAAGATATTTCAAAAAGAACACTACATTAGACAAAAATTGGCCCTTAGTTCTATTTATAGACATGCATAATAAAAACGTAAAGATGAAACGAATAGAATCAAACCAAATCATTATCTATAACATTTATATTTGATAAGTATATTAGATCCCACAGTCCATCTAGTATTTAACATTATATTCTGATTATGCCAAGTATCTCTTTTTTTTTTTTTTTTAAAGTTGAATGGGAAAAATATTTGAACTAACGAAAGCTTTTCAGACTTTTTTTTTTTTAAGATGGAAGGAGAACTGAGCTCTCCGAAGACCATTACTTTAGTTCTTCTCTTAGGCCGTGGTCCGTCTTCCCTTTCCATGCTCTATTTCATAATATTGGTTGTCATTCTCAAATACTTTGACTTATAAATTAGCAAAAATTTCTAAAGTTACATAGTACTCCACTCATTCATAAATAATTGTTACGCTTCCATTTTTTATTTGTTTATTATATTGTTTCTAAACTTTCTTGTCTTTAAAAAATATTTTTACCATTTTACCATTACTTTTTCTTCTTACTTTAATAATGGTCCCACATCCACATAGATTTTAAAGAAAATTACATATTATATTATTATTTATAATAGAGTCAATTAATTTTTCTTAATCATGCGAACTGTCAAACATGATAATTATTTTAGAAGGGTCCTTAAGGGGTAGTTCAGGGTAAGAGTTAGGGTTTTACAAAGTGTGAGGTCTTAAGTTCGATCCTTCCGCGCTCCCTTAATATATTTAAGAAGGAAGGGAGTATAATTGATATTTCGTGCTTGGTTTATTCAGTGTATGAAAAACATTTTAATCTTATACTAGTTGGTGACTAGGAGCCTGTTTGTTCGCGTTTTGGCCAAAACACGGTTAAAACGCAGCCTTATTCCTTAACTTAGCGTTTCAATGTCGGTAGAAAACGCAGCAGCCTGCGTTTTAAAACGCGAAATTCCTTGCTTTTCCCAAAACGCGATTTTAAAACGCAGAAGGAATAAAAAGCGGCGTTTTGACTAGATCGTAAACGGTTCGATCCGGTTCTGGTTTAGCCTAAAACCATAGATCGAACCGCTCCCATCGGTTTAAGAATTTCCCAAACCGAACTGAACCGCGAACAATCAAAACCGAACCGAACCAAACCGTGGGATATCGATTCGGTTCGGTTTGAACCGCAAGTTTGCACATTTTTTGGGACAGCCTTTTCGGGGATTAGCTAATAGAAAAGATGGAAGGCAAAAGACAAAAGACAGCATCCTATGAATCAAATGCAATTAACTAATAGAAAAACAACAAAATATAGCATCCCTTGTCAAATAATTACTGGAGTATAATATCTCCATGATTAAACAACTTTATCAACAGAGAACATGAACCTCTTCAATGGATATTAGATTCTCAGATTAAATAATAAACAAATTGAGTGAAGGTTTCAAAACTTGTGATACGATTCAACTATTTAACTATGTAAGAAAAGAAGAAAGAGATGAATAATAGTGTACAAAGGGAGGGGAACTGACGAAGGACCCTTGATGGATCCAAAGGCTTTTAGCCATTAACGAAGGAAACTCGATCGGATCAACCATTGAAGAACGAAACTCAGAGGAGATGTCGCCGGTGAGGGGGAGATGTCGCCGGTGAGGGAGATAAAGGGAGGAAACCATCGCTGGAGCTTGGAAGGAAGAGATGAGATGTTGCAGGTAGGGGGAGATGTCGCCGATGAGGGAGATAAAGGGAGGAAACCATCGCTGAGCCTGGAAGGAAGGAGATGTCGCCGGTGAGGGAGATGAAGGGAGGAGTACTGACGAGAGAAGGGGGAGGCGTAGGGTAAATGATTTTAGGGATTGTGTTTTGTGTTTATATATGGCATCAATGAACGGTTTAGATTATATTTAAAATAGATGAATGGCCAAGATACTACCAAAAAATATAAAAATAAAAACTCGGTTCGGTTTGGTTCGGTGAACCGCGGTTTGGTATGCTGAACCGTAAACCGAACCGAACCGCTCGGTTTACCAATTTCTAAAATCGAACCGAACCATTGATGATGAAAAACCGAATCAAACCGCCCGATTCGATTCGATTCGATTCGATTCATCGGTTTTTCGGTTTATACTTACACCCCTAGTTTTGACATAATATCCCAAACGCATTTATAAAGAAAAAAACTGCATTTTAAATAATCTGCGTTTTAGAAACGCTGCGTTTTTAAAACACTGCATTTTCAAAATGCTACACCAAACGGGCTCTAGGGCTGACAATTTCGAACCGAACCGTGGATATTCAAACTGAACTGAACCGAAATTAACGGTTATTAACTGATTTGATTGGATATGGAGCGGATAACGAGGAATAACCGAATGAAAAATTGAGCGATTTGGTTTTGGTAATAGCATTACCCGCCCCATTACCCGCCCAATTCCCCGAACCATTACCCGAGTCGCTTATTTAGTACTATACAATTTTACCTCTATTCATACAAGTATTTACCATATAACTTTGGTATATATATGTTAGATTTAAATTACTAAAATTCAAATATCTTTCTCAATTATGCGAATCGCGCTTAGTGCGCTTAGTCGTTCATTCATCACTTAATTATTTAATATTTGGTGAATTTGTGACTAGACTTTTTAGCTTTTACGAACGTGATTATGATGAGTTTTAAGTAGAATTATTATCCTTTATCAAGTCTTATGAACTTGATTAAATAATATGTTATTTGAAAATTTAGTTTTGAGCATTTTTTCTAATCATAATATTGTTTTAAGCTATTTTGTTAGTTTGACAAATTACCGTAGATATTTCCCGATTAAACGTTACCCGTAGGAATCGATATGGATGGAAAATTTGATTTTCCGTTGGGAAATGGGAGTGTTATTATATATAACGCCTTTAAACCGCCCCATTTCCATTCCTATTGATGACTAGGAGTATTATTTTTGGGAAAATGCTATTGCCATAATGTAACAAAGGAAATATAGCTTTGTTCAGCTGCACCTTACTTGCTTAGATGAAAGTCAAAATTGCTTTGACTACCGAAATTCCTAAATCGATATTGTTAATATTGAAGTGTATCGCACGGATATATAGTTTTGTTAGATTGTTGCACTCTACCAAACGTGGCATGTTAATTTGCTGATCTATTTTATTTTATGATTTTCATTCAGTTATTTCATTCCACGTCTTTGAAGATGTGTATTTTTGGGCAATATTTTGTGGTGATTATGGAATGACTTGATTGTTCAGATAACAAACTTGACCTTTCCTTTGGACAAAACTTATTTAATTTGGCTTTGAGTGGTACTTATTTAAGGATTAAAACTTTGTTTAATCGTATGGCCTCGCTCCATACCCAACCTATTTTATTTTATTTTATTTTTTCGTTTTGTTTTTCTTTTCTACAAACTTGCGAATCATATTGACAATACATAAAAATTCAATCTAATACACAAGTAGTACAATAAAAAGAACAAAGAGAAATTTCATTACCTCTCGATGCTTAAAAGATTCATTTACACGAATAGTTATTTCCTCGTGTCCCAAAATAAGAGATGTATTTAACAAGTCAAACTTTTAATATTATATTTTTGTTTCTCTATATATTTTTTGAATTGCACATATAAATTATATACGCAGGGCCGGCCCCGTGAAATTTGGGGCCCAAGGCGAATGTTGGATGGGCCCTTCCAAATAATAGATAATTTTTTCAATTTTTTTAATTTTAAAAATAAACATAAAAGATAATAAACAAAAATTTCATTCCAAAATCATGGGCATAACACACGACATATTTACAAAGACTACTTAAACGTCGCTTTAAAGCACATTTAGAAGTAAAATCAGAGCTATTCTAATACATTTAGAAGCAAAATCAGTAATCAAAGTAAAATAATAACCTTTTTTAACCATATTCTTCTCAAAGATATCATAGCCAGCTCATTCACGCGCTTCTTTGCACACCAAATTTTCAATAGAAATAATTTCACTTTCACCCAACTTACTAGAGATAAAATACTTGTTAAGAGAACTACTTAAAGCTTGCATTAATTGTTCTTGCTTTCGCTTCTTCTTCCTTTTTTCATTTCCACAAAGATACTTTCGTGATGACATTTTGCCTACGGTCTACCTATAATAATTTCAACAAATCTTCTATTACCAAATAAATATATACACACAAGTAACAATAGCTCAAACTAAATAAATTCCCAAACATTACAATTCACACACAAGTAAATGAGTAACAATAAGTAAAAAAAAATTCTAAATTAAAAAAACACTAATTTTGATATAAGCTCAAGAATCTCAAGAAACCTAATAATGAACAAGTCAACAAATAATTTTAACAAATCTGATACTACCTTCAAATTATTTCAAGATAAGCTCAACTGAAGTTTCAAATGTTATTTTTCTATATAAATTTATCACTTAAATCAATCATTTAACCCAAAATCAAAAGCCCTAATTTCGGATAAGGGAATAAGGATTATTTAACTGTTTATGTGTTGGGTGGGAGGGTTTTTTTTTTTTTTTTCATGTGTGTGTTGTACCTCTGTCATGGGAATAAGGATGAACAACTAATTTTCAGGAAGGCCCATCATCCTTCGATAATTACAGTGAGATCCCTCAATTTTGGGGCCCAAAAAATTACATAAACTTTCGGGGCCCAAGACCTGGGCCTCATTTTTCTTACAGTTGGGCCGGCCCTATATATACGATTTGGTTTGTAATTTTGAACTTTCTCTTCCTGATTCTACCAACTTACTCTAACCCTTTCTTATTTTTTTCAATTATCACAAAATAAAACATTAAAATTCAAAATCAAACTACTAAATTTCGAAGCAAAATGCACCTATATATTTTTGTAGGTAAGTTACTTCAATGTCATATCCTTAAAAATAAAGAAAAAATTGAAAATATATGGAAATTTGACGCTTAAATTTTAGGAATACGACTCACAACAATGATGAAGTGATTAACACAGTCTTTGGCTTTTTGCAGATCGGAGCTGATTACAGCAATTAAGTAGTCCCTCCGTCCACAAATGAGTATTCATTTCTAGGTTTTCACTAATATTATTGAAGTTGACTTTTATGTCAATTTAATAGCACTTGTGTATTAAGGTTTAATGTCGAGATATAATGTTAGAATCTACACAAAAACATGTATGTATTAAAGTTAGAATTAGTAAAATGAAAATTTATTTACAAATAAATTTTTAAAATAATTGACACTAATTATTTGCCCATTTGATGGGAATTGGGGAATGTCGTACCACTTATACGTAGAGGCTTACGTGATTGATTTCTGGTAGATAAACGTTGATTTCTGTGATTCATGAATTTGAATTTGAATTTGAAAATGAAAACTTACAGCGTAGGCTTAACTTGCAAGGTGATGTTTAGTGACAGGTAAGCGGGACCTGTACAAGGACGTTTAACAATACTCCAAGCAACTCTGCCTTGCTGGCCTCCTCTCTACCTTGAGCACCAATCGGATACATAGCTGCTCATCATCTGCTTTCTACACCCTAACTTATACATACAGTTTGTAAGAACATGTACAATGGTGGGGAGCTTAAAAAAAGCTTACCCACTTTTTTACTCAAATTTATTACAAAAATAATCTTAAGCTATCCATAAGTTACTCAAACAAAAATTTTCTTCTAATGGTGACAAACTCCAATAACTTTATAATTCCACCATCTTTATCTCCATTCAATTAATATCTTTATATATTTATATATTAAATTCATAAAAATTGATCTAGTGTCCAAATGAAATAAACCAAATCTCTATTTATAGATAAAAATGTGTTCTTTAATACTAAAAATAAAAAAGGACTTTTATGGTTGGAAATGACCAAAAACAATAAATTGCGTGTCCGACAATAAATTCATAATTACCGTCGGAGTAATTGCGTGTTTTCCGGAGTGTATGTTTTCGAATTAGTTTTTCTTTTGGGCAGAGGTCATGACTAATTTCTAGCCTGTAGACCACGAGTGCGAAGAAGCTCTCCCGCTTGTTGGTGGTCACATGACTTACCGGTTGAGATTATCTTAGTAGTATGAATTTGTTCTTTTGAGACGAGCTAAAAGATAATGTAAATTGGTGACAATGTACTTTTGAATTTTTCAATCGGGACTTGGGATGCAATAAATTCAAGTTATGCGAGTGTGTCCCAGGATAACTAATTAGAAAAATCATCCCGTTCACATATATAGTTGAGCATTATTCAGGAGTAGTCAGGACAAAGCAAGGATCCTTTTCAATAAATCATTATTCAAAAAGAAATGGTTATTATTTTATTTTTCAATTAAGCAATTAATGGCAGGGGTCCCGAACGCAACTCATAGAAAGAGATTGTAGGGGATTGAGTTGATGATTGATGAGAATTGAGAACACCCTATTAATGTGGATGGATGCCCCAAAATTATGTATGTATCATTGAAAAGATGGATGAATTCAAACCATATAATTCTATATATGTGGGTACCATTGGATAGGAGGAAGTACTAATAAGCAGACCAAAATAGGGATAGATGTAAACTTTGTTCATATCTAGCTTCCTTCGAGTAATTAATGAATTTATCAACTAATCATTTATATTCACACACTAGTAGGCTGAACCTTTTTCACTTTAAAGACTGTTAGTCTCTTCAATTCACTGCTTCATAGTTATTGAGATTAGTACAGAGGCCAGTATGAGTTCAAAGACTACTAGAAAGAGGAAAGGTGTGTGTTTGAATATAGATAACATAATTGTGCTTAGCTCTATCAGTATCACCGCTTGAATATGATCTCTTTTAATTGAAAAAGAGGTGGCCGTGGCCGGGTTGAAGTCAGATTGTGTTACTTGAGCGTAGTATGAGTTTAAGTCATATGATATATATATATATATATATATATATATATATTCGTTACGTTACGATACCTTGATATTTTGCTCTTCGTATGTTACGAGGACAAAATACACGATGGGGCTATGAATGAGATTACTATAATTGAATCAAAAGTTTAAGTACATATAAGATGGAGTTAGCTGGGTAGGAATACCCCTGGCTATGTGCACTTGAAAAACAAGTGAGTTGACCAGCTATCAAAATTGGGTTGACCAAAACGAGTGCAAAGTTGATGAAGGGAGACTGGGTATATATAGCAAATCATAAGTAATATATCATCCATGATTAATGTCATAATCAGTTAATAATTGTGTACGTAACTGGTGGAATGAAATATATATAGAAGCTAAAAACCTTGCTATGATTGGGGAGGGGAGCCGTTTCTTGCCAACAATAATGCAGCCGCACAATAGGCTCCATTTCATTTACTCCCTCCATCCCTATAGAGAAAGTTTAATTTGATTAATTAATAGTATTCAACATGTTTTTATTTATTTAATTCTTTTGATGGGTTAAGTACTCCCTCCGTTCCGGATAAATGTTCCTAGTAGATAAAACACAGGAATTAAGAAAAATAATTAATGATGTGTTGTAAAATGTGTTTTGACAATAATACTCATGAACATTAATTGAGTTCAACTGTTTTAAATAATTGAGTTTCTTTGGGATGTGTTATATTAAATAAAATTTTAAGGGTATATTAAGAAAAATGGTAGAAAATAGGTATATCAAAAGTCTTTAGGAACATTAGTTGGGACATCCTAAATTAGAAAGTAGAAATATTTATCTGGGACGGAGGGAGTATTAATTAATAATCTCCTTGCACAGGATCCAGGTGATCCAACCCACATATATAGAACTGGATGCACCCAAAACATATTTTTATTCAACTAAAGAAATAAAATTATACTTCTTATTACGTACGCTCTTAAATAGTTGTCATAATTTCATTTTATAAAGTCAAATTGATTGTTTCTTAATGTAAATTTGACGTGTTTTTTTTTTAATTTTTTTTTTGAAATTATAAAACATGTAAGTAATTTGTAGTACATTTTGTGAACTACGAATTATGTGTTTTATAATTTTTAAAATATTAAAAACACACGTTATATGACTTAAAAAAAATTAAAATATGGCATTTATATAGGAATGAAGGGAATAGTAACTATTATCAAGTACGCTAAAGTAATGTTAATCTATTGTTTTTATGTTTCCTAAAAAGAACGAGTAAATTACTGTCAATTTTTTATTAAATAAAAAGTCATATTGACTTTTGGTAAGAGACTTTTTAAAAAAAAATATTAATTACGTATTTTTTTTAGTGAGGGCGCTAATAATACCAGCCTCTCCCCTAGTATTATTAGTGAGGGGATAAGGACCTTATTCGGATAACTCGTGCTAATAGTCTCGATCGCCTATTGCGTACCAAACATTCGACAATTCGGCTTATTAATCCTATTCGGCCTTAATCCTGACTATCAAACGCTCCTTAAAAGCGTGATATAAATAAAATTCGTAGTTAAATTTTGTATAAATAGCATTACTCTTTTTAAACACATTTTAACTCTCCAATGTGAAAAGAAACTAGATATCACATGCATCATTTTGGTTCTCATCCCCAAATTCTTGTATCATTCCTTTTGCACCGAAGGCAACCAGCTAGCTAGGCAGCCAAGTGAGCAGTTTCCAACTAATCAATAAAACAAACAAAACCGAGTAAACAGCTAATCAGGGTAATTTTCGGTATTTACACTGATCATGAGTTCTTGCAGCCAGGCAAGTAATTAAAACCCAAATGACAAGCTAAATAAATGAGTAAAGAATGAGGAGTTGTTCATGATTGGGCATATATATATATATATATATATATATATAGTATTTGTACTTGTGTCATTGTCTTTGCATTTAATTAGTTTTCTTCTTATTACAGCCCCGACTCTATATATATACATATCCATCAACTAAAAAACTTGTTGTGTGAAGGAAGGAAGGAAGCCATGGGTGTTCTTGATCATCTATCAGACATCTGCTCTGTGACCAGCACAAGAAAGAGCAAACGCAAACCAATGCAGGTACTAACGCTACAACTCTCTCTCTCTCTCTCTCTCTCTCTCTCTCTCTCTCTCTCTCTCTCTCTCTCTCTCTCTCTCTCACACACACACACACACACACACTCTCACTTCCTCTTCATCTTTGGTTGTGTTCTAATGCTAAACCTTCTTGAAATGCTTGCAGACGGTTGATATCAAGGTGAAGATGGACTGTGACGGATGTGAAAGGAGAGTCAAGAATGCTGTTTGCTCCATCAAAGGTAATTCTATCTATACTCTCTCTGCATGCTAAGTCCAATTTTATTTCATAAATTTCATTCATTAAAAAAAAAAAAAAAAAAAAGTATGCCCATGCATATACATATATACGAGGTGTTCTTTCTTCTCTTTTTGTTTGGTGACATGGGAGGCCAAGACAGGCCTAGCAACTCCTACATACGCCATCTTGGCCAATCAACGCCAACATTCATTAGCCATAAAAGCAAGCTTCTAATCAAACAAGGCCATTAACATACTTGTTTCTTTCTTATCCTCTCTTTAACCTAGCAGTGGATCCACGGGATTGGCGTGGGGCCATGGCCTTCGCAAAATTTTAAAATTGTACAAATTTCTTGTAATTTATGAACGAAAATTGTGGTTTAGTGTGGTTCGGCCCATTCAAAATGAAATATTTTATCGTTTTTTAATCTGCTAATGCAGTTTAACCCCATGGAACAAACCTATGAGATGGAGAGACTATATGAGCTATGACAATTCTATATCTCATAATTTTGAATTATTCTAAATACAGTGCACTACAATTCCTTATATTTTATACCCGAGCAAGTACTACTACTATATACTCTGAAAAAATAAATTTATTTTCTTTTTCCTTGTTTCTAATTGAGTTTTCTGGGCATATTTTCAAGGCAAACTCAGATGTCAGACAATTTAGAGCTTTGAGTGTTTGACTATACAAGATGATGCATTTCATTCATGTCCTTGACACCCTTATTTTGCTACTTCCAGTTCAGCCCTTGCTAGTGTTAGCCTGTTAGGTGAAGAGGGTTGCATTTAGTCCATCTCATGATGACATGGCTAAAGCAAAGGTTGAAATGAAGTAGCAAAAGTTACTCTGCAAATAACAATGTACTTTCTGACACACTGAATCACTGATCTTCTATATTGGATTCCTGGTACATGTTAGAAAATTCATCATTCAAAATCTGAAGTCTCTCTATACTCTTAAGTCTTAACCCAATCACAAACCTTTCCTATTGACACAATAAATGCAAACCTATATTCCCAACAAACCAAACACACCTTTAATGCGATAAATTGACCTAATTGTCCTCGTCACTCCATTGCCCTTCACAAAATTCTTCTATGTACTCCTCTCTACTAAATACACTATTTTAAAAAACAATTAATGTTTATTACACATTCAAAATGAAATAAGCAGCATGTAATCAAAAGAGGGTATTCTTGATATTGATTTATCTGAATTAAGTCATTAACATCATACTAACTGATTTCATTCTTCTTTTTGTTACGTAGGTGTAAAGACAGTCGATGTAAATCGTAAACAAAGCCGAGTGACGGTTACCGGTTATGTGGAACCAAACAAGGTCCTAAAGAAAGTGAAGGACACTGGAAAAAGAGCTGAAATCTGGCCCTATGTCCCTTACAATCTAGTTTATTACCCTTATGTCCAACAAGCCTATGACAAGAAGGCACCATCTGGTTATGTGAAGAATGTTGTTCAAGCACTTCCTAGCCCAAATGCTCCGGTGGAGAGGTTGACCACACTTTTCAGTGATGAAAACCCAAATGCTTGTTCAATCATGTGAGGAGGAAGCCGTTAAGGACTTGCTTGGTTTGGATAAATAGTTGCAGCTTTGTACTTATTAGCTTTAGCCAGTACTTAGAGCTTGTAAGAAAGGCCGTTTTGTTTGCTTTGGCTTGTAGAATTTGGTTTTGTTTGAACCACTTGAATGGTTACACTACAATCATCATATCTTTGAAAGAGTTTTATACAAAATTATTTTATCTTTTCGTCAATAATTGCTTTACCACTGCATCATTTAACCTTAAAGATAGAATGATCTCTGACGGGACCTTCCTGAATATGTACAACGCGTGTCCTCCACGTCAGCCCTAGGTGGACCCCAAAGATCCCCGTTGACAGTAGAGGCCTAGGTCCCGTGGCCGAGGTCGTCGGCTAAGCCAGACCTCAGCATGATCCAACAATAACCACATGAGTTGAGTGAGAATCTCTCATTCATTACGAGACAGGGAGGATTAACCGAGTAATGAAAATGGCTCGGGCACAGTACACTCATGCAGCCATCCTTAATAAGTACTGAGTACAGGTGTAGGGGTGACTACGCATTTAAATCCTGATCAAACTTTATGCTGCGACTTAGGCGGGTCTTGAGATCCTCATCGGTGGTGAAGGCACAAGCCTCAGAGCAAACAAGGTTGCCCGTCGCAGTCTTTGCCAGCAACAAGGTCGGCTTTGGGGCAAGCAGGTCACAACCTCGGCACATATTGACACCAAAGCATTAAATGCTTACTGCCTGTCAGTACCTAACCTAGCAGAATCCAGACATTCTCATTGGAAGAAGACATTCCTTTAGCGTGAAGCTTTGTCGGTATTTATTAGCTTCTCATTTCCTCAGGAAGGAAGTCTCTATTTGTCAACTTAAATCTGACAGCAGCATACCCCCCCTTAATGTGCATTCATCTCTCAGCAAACAAATGGCTCAACTTGTCTCACTACGCACGTCACATCTGGCTATAAATACCAGGAACCACTTCCATTTATGACTAAGGTAACATTTACTCTAAAAAAGACAAAGTCCTTAAAAGCTTGCTCTTACTCACTTACCTACAACACACATTGATCATGCTTCCTGAGAATAAAAGAAAGTTGTCTGCTAGTTTCCTTTTCATTTAATACCCCTAAACTGATTCTCACGCCGGAGGGTAATAGACTAATAGTCGGGTCAAACCCCCGACATCCCTAACGGTTCTTGTCTTTGTTACACAGTGTTAGGCCCAAGAATCAAGCCCTAATCAAAAAGCCTTTAGAGAGCCGAGGCATTTTGACTTGAAGACTAGCTACACGTGGATCCGACGTGGTCACCATATCCAAATTTGCGTGATCAATCTCATTGTTCTACCATGGAAGCTATTTCTCCATGTCATGATTTAATCTCATCTACGATAGGGGTGACCGTGGCAAATTAGATCACTAAATGGGGTGTACTGACTCAAATGAAGGATATACAATGAGAAATGGAAAATATAAAGTGGAAATCGAATGCATCACAGCTTATATAAAAAATTTACTATATTTATTGATTTACTAATATAGAATAATTATAACAATTGTTACATGAATAAGTCTCTTGTGAGACCGCCTTACTGTAAGACGTAATCACTTTAACTAATTCACCATATTAGTAATTGTTTTGGTCAAATTTCAACAAGGGATATAAATGACAAGAAAAATGACAACAATGGTTTGAATCAGGGTACAATGACTATAAGATGGTAATGAAATGGCCACAAAGAATTTTGTTAACTAGGGAAAGCCCTTGAACAACTTGTTCGCCGGCACAAAATCCCGGGAGGTTTAGGAACCTGCCTTGACCAAATGATTTATTAATCAGGTTGAATACAAGACTATGTGTCGCGACCCGCACCCGGACTCCTACGTGGAATCCCGAGTCGGACCGCGAGCGGGACTCATGAAATACGCATAATAAAATTCCATGTGCAAAAGATGCAAGTTTAAAGCATATGCACAAAGCCCTGTAATGCACGTGCGATACTTTTCTTTGAAAACCATGTCAACACATCATCGGCATTAATAACAAGCCGGAAACCGAATCGATTTAAAACTTGGTTTGAATTTAAAAATCAAACATATATCATAAACCTCCACGAGCAACAAGCTCGGAGAACCATAACCACTACAAATCGAGTATGCAAGTAACGAATGTTAATAAATACATCACGCACGACAACCGTGTCGGCACATACAAAAGAATATTACGCTTATAAAGACCACACACTACCCAACATTACAAAGTTTAGGTAACATTGTATTCCTCGGCCTCACCAAAATAAACACCAAGCCCAAAAGAACAACCCGCGAAAACGCCGAGACGAAGCCAAGACTCAACTAAGGGTTCCTCGCGGACCGTGATCTAAGGAAAACAAATAAACATTGAACGGGTGAGTTTAAAACTCAATAAGCTACTAATGCAACAATATGTCATACGAGATGCAAGACAAATATAAGAACAAGTAATACAGCTATAACAAGATTACATCAATCTTCAGCATAGCAATATAAGCATCTCATAACAACACGTTACCCTACACTACACGAGAGGCTCAACGATCGCCAACCGACCCATACCATTGGAAACCATGACCAACATTCGCATATGTAGGAACCATATAAGTGCGATAAGTAAACACATTCTAAAAGGATACGATTGAGGTACACCTCCAATATACCCAATACTTCCAACCAACCAACATATAATATACCAATGTAGGAGCCGTTGTTGACGTGCTCGATCGACGAATCAAAACCGTTAACCAATACTCAATAACCAATACCGTGTGAACCATTTTCTCGTATTCACGTCGACGGGTGATCTTAGTCCCTACAACCCAAGAATCAACCACGGAATAGCTTACCAAGGTTGCGTTTATTCCATACAACAAATGGCGCTATGCCCCTACCGCGGCCAACGGAAGAGGCCCAGCAGTATTGGCCTTCAATTATTACGTAGCCCCGGCTCCCGCAATAATCGAGCCAATACACCGCCAACAAATAATCCATGGACATAACAAATGTACAAGTAGATGTTTACTTGACATTCTCAACAACAAATCAAACTCCCAAAATGTGGAGCACAACAACATTTAACATAAATGTCTCAAGTAGGTCATAATAATCCTACTCACATACTCAATCATCTCATAGTATTTACGAGAATTAAACAACAACATCATGCATAATTTCGGTAACTAATTTTTCCGACAAACTCTCGTATCACAACGGAATCCCCAAGTCACACACGTGGTCTCATCAATTATGAAAACCTATTTGACTCGTAGAGTCTTTATTTGTTTCTAATGAGTTCGAATCGAAGAGAAGCCATTTATACTTCAATATTAACAAATGATACCATTTCTATGTGTATCAACCAAGACAAAACAAGTCTTTTAACATGCAAAATATGTCATCCACGAATTTCACAAAGCTCAACAATAAAACATACTCCAACATGTTGATTTCAACATATAAATGCCATTTTGCAAGGCTAAGATGTCATACAAGACATAATTAGAGAAGGAGAGGGGTAGTAGCTTACCTCTTGAAGAATTCAACCAAAAGAAACTCTAGAAAGCAACATGCAACCAAGGGATGTGTTCTCCTAGTCCAGCTACACAATGGTGAAATTGGATTGTGATTTGGACAAAATTGAGCAAACTAGCTCACTTTCTCTCTCAAGAACTCTCTCAAGCTTCTCTCTAAGTTTGTGATGTAAATGGTTAAAATGGGAGTGTTCTATACTCTCCCATGGTGTTATAAGGGTCAAGGAGGTCAAGTTTAAGTGGTGGTGGACGTGGCTCAACCCAGCCACGCTTCCGAGTCAAAGCCGGTCAACTATGAGTAAATTCGCAATACCCAAAGGCGCGCAGCAAAAACAACATTCTCGCATATGAAGCGATCGCTTGAGTCGGACAAGGCGATCGCTTTGGTACAGGCGATCGCTTTGGAATACAGGCGATCGCTTGTCTCCGATTCAAACTACAACTTTCGCTAGAGAGCGATCGCCAGGAAGGGACAGGCGATCGCTTGTGTCCGAACCATGGTACGACTTATCGCCTAGAGGCGATCGCCTAGGAGGGGACGCGATCGCTTGTGCCCGAAGTCTCAAACTGTTATAAAACTCTCCCAAAGTGGTTCTCAACAACCCAAAAATGTTTCTAAGTCCAAAATGAGATCAAAATACTCATTAAAAGTTCTCAAAAAGTCTGGAACAAAGCTAGGATTACAACACAAGTTTAACACAAAAAAATCAACATGTATCCAACAATAATTCCAAGGCATATAAAATGCATGTAACCAATACAAGTAAGAATATGTTCAAGAAATATGCACAACATCACATGAATTTGATAAGGAGAATGATCATGCAAGTGATGCAAACGATACGGGTGTTACATTCTCACCCCCTTAGAATAAATTCGCCCGCGAATTTACTTACCAATCTCCTTGAACAAAGATGGATACTTCTCACGCATCTCTTGCTCCAATTCCCATGTGGCTTCCTCAATGTTGTGACTTCTCCACAAAACCTTCACAAGATGGATAGTCTTGGTCCTTAAGACATGTTCTTTGTGTCAAGTATCCTCACGTGTTCTTCAACGTAGGAGAGATCGGTCGACAAATCTACCGGTTCATACTCCAAAATGTGTGATGCGTCCGACAAATATTTCCTCAACATGAGACATGAAACACGGCATGAATACCCGACATCCAAGGTGGCAATGCAAGCCTATACGCTAATTTCCCAATTCTTTCCAAAATCTCAAAAGGTCCAATAAACCTCGGCGTCAATTTTCCTTTCTTCCCAAATCTTTTAACCCCAATCCGAGGCGACACCTTCAAGAACACACGATCACCAACCTCAAACTCAAGGTCTCGTCGCCTATTATCCGCGTAGCTCTTCGTCTACTTTGGGCTGTCCTTAACCTCTCCCGAATAATCTTCACATTCTCGCCGACTCGCGAACCATATCGGGTCCCCACAACCTCGCTTCTCCAACTTCGTCCCAACAGATCGGGAACGACACCTCCTTCCATGTAGTGCCTCATAAGGTGCCATACCAATGCTCGAATGGTAACCGTTGTTGTAGGCAAACTCTATCAACGGTACATGTGAATCCCAATTGCCTTTAAAGTCCATAGAACAAGCCCTTAACATGTCCTCAAGCGTTTGAATAGTTCTCTGACCGACCATCCGTCCGTGGGTGAAATGCGTACTAAGTGTTAACCTCGAACCCAATGCATTCGAGCGTCCGCAAAACCGTGATGTAAATCGAGGATCTCTATCCGACACAATGCTAACAGAACCCCATGAAGCCTTACAATTTCTTGGATATACAAAGTAGCAAGCTCTCCATAGAATAAGTCATCGCCATTGGGAGAAAATGGGCTGACTTGGTCAATCGATCAACAATAACCCAAACAATAATCATGACCTTGTCGAGTCCGTGGTAACCCACCACAAAATCCATGGCGATGTTCTCCCATTTCCACCCGAATCTCCAACGGTTGCAACAATCCCGCGGGTCGTTGATGCTCCGCCTTACCCTTTGGCAAGTCAAACACCTCGAAACAAATCAGCTATCTCTCTTCATTCCATTCCACCAAAAGTTCTTCTTTAAGTCCCTATACATCTTTGTACTCCCGGGATGAATAGTATACCTAGACTTATGTGCCTCATCCAAAACTTGTCGTTTAACATCCTCAATATCCGCACACAAACTCTTCCTCGAAACAAAAGAACACCATCACTATTCCGAGAAAATCCACCGCCTTATCCCCATCTAAACCCTCAATCGCCTTTCAAATCCGGTCACTCTCTTGAGTCTCTTTAATTTGTGAAGTAAAATCGAGTAGCTCGAATATTGGCAAATATCACCCCATGGCTAGACATACAAGGACCCCAATCCCGAACATCCTCAAGCATTCTCCATTCTGCCATCAAACAAGAAACATAAGCCTTCCTACTAAGAGCATCGGCCACCACATTGGCCTTCCCTGATGGTATAAAATGGTGCAATCATGGTCCTTTAACCTTTCCATCCATCTCCTTTGCCTATTATTCAACTCCTTTTGAGAAAACAAATACTTAAGGCTCTTATGATCGTATATACCTCAAATTTGGCCCCATAGAGATAATGCTTCCACTTGTGAAGTGCAAAATGATCGCTGCTAACTCCATGTCATGAGTCGGATAGTTTTGTTCACACCGAGTCAATTTTCGAGAAGCATAAGCTATAACCCTTCCGTTCTGCATCAACACACATCCCAAACCTTCCTTTGAAGCATCACCGTATATAAGCAACCCATCATGACCGTTCGGCAAGGCTAAACCGTGCAAGAGTCAATTTCTTCTTCAATTCTTGGAAGCTCACTTCACATTTATCGTTCCAAACAAAAGCCTTATTCTTTTGTGTCAATGAAGTCAACGGGTTGCAATCTTAGAAAACCCTTCTATGAACCTCCGATAGTACCCCGCTAAACCCAAAAAGCTACGAACTTCCGTTACGCCGGGTCTCTTCCAACTCACAACCGCTTCGATCTTAGCCGGTCAACCGCTATACCATCCTTTGACACAATGTGGCCCAAAGCCACTTCCTCAAGCCAAAAGGCACACTTGCTAAACTTAGCAAATAGCTTCTTTCTCTTAGCACCGTCAAAACTAACCTCAAGTGATTTTCATGCTCTTCCCGGACTTAGAATAAACCAAAATGTCATCAATGAACACGACCACAAAGCAATCAAGATAGGGCAGAATACTCTATTCATCAAATCCATAAACACACTGAGCGTTGGTTAATCCAAAAGGCATGACCACAAATTCAAAGTGCCCGTAACGAGTCCGAAAAGCTTTTTAGGAATATCCTCCGCTCGAACCTTCAACTGATGGTAACCGCTCCTAAGATCAAACTTAGAATACACTACGGAACCTTGGAGTTGATCAAACAAATCATCAATATGCGGAAGAGGATACTTATTCTTAATGGTCACTTGATTCAATTCCCTATAATCAATGCATAACCTCAAAGATCCGTCCTTCTTTCTCACAAACAACACCGGTGCACCCCGGCGATACACTCGGTTTAATAAAACCTCGATCAAGTAACTCTTCCAATTGTACCTTCAACTCTTTCAATTCAGCCGTGCCATACGATAAGGTGCCTTTGAGATCGGTGTAGTCCCGGTAACAATTCAATACAAAACTCCAACTCCCGTCCGGAGGCAATTCATAATCACCGCAAATACATCCGGAATTCACGAACAATAGGAACATCCTCCAACACAACACCCTTTTGCGATCTATCCACAACACACGCCAAATACCCCGAACATCCATGAGACAACAACTTTCGAGCCTTCAAAGCCGAAATGAGCCGAATTCCACCCATTATCTTATCACCCAAAAATACAAATGAAGGAACATTTGGCAATTCAAAAGTAACCAACTTCCTACGACAATCAACAATAGCATGATGAGCATGTAGCCAATCCATCCCCAGAATAACATCGAAATCCCGAATGGGCAATATAACCAAATCCGCAGGTAAGTGATGGTCATCAACAACCACATCACAAGCACGATACACATCCAATGCAACATGGCACTCCCCCAACGGGGTAGACACCTCCAACACATACGGTAACAATTCGGTATAGCATGCAAATGATGAGCAAAATGTGATGCAATATAAGAATGAGATGACCCGGGTCTATTAACACTGGCTTTCTCACTAGAGATGGCTAAAGTACCTCCTATGACATTAGGGGCCTCGGGGACTCCCTTGGTCTAAGGCAAAGACTCTACCTTGCACTCTAGGGCGACCCTCGTTATCTCTTTTAACCCCGGCATTTTGTTGCACACCTCCCGTTGTGTCCCCTTGTTCTTAGGACAATTCCAAAGTGTGTGCCATCACCACACACCAAACACTTCCCATTCTTCAACCAACACTTTTCTTCATTATGCCCACTCTTCTTACAAAACCCACAAGTAACTCTAGCATCACGCTGTCCACGACCCGTATTTCCTTGATTCCCGCTTGTTGTCGAAATTGTCCTCCCGTCGATTGGTGTTGCTCCCTATTGGTCCCACTTGAGCTTGATCTCTTCCATTGCGACTGCGATGCCTGCGAGTTCCCACTTGTACTACCCAGCTTGCCTCGGTGCTCCTCTATATCATGCTCGATCTTATATGCCTTATCCACGCACTTTGATAACTCGGCAACTCAAGTGGCAAGAGTTGCTTACGTATTCTCGTCCTCAATCCTTTCACAAAGCGGTAAATTTTCTTCTCCGTTGTTGGGATCAAGTGCACACAATACCTCGCCAACTCGGTATACTTGGCGTAGTACCGAGCCACCGTCATCGTCCCCGATCAAGACTAAGAAATTCGACCTCCTTCTTTCCGAACCACATCCGAACAAAGTGATTCCTAAACTCCCTCAAGAACAATTCCCATGTGCGATCTACTCTATCCCGCACCCAACTTGCCTCTAGCACCTTCCACCGTTGTTCTCGCATCCTCTAATTTGAACGCCGCAAACTTGACTTTGTCTTCCTCGGTGCACTCTATTGCCACAAAAATCTTCTCCAAGGACTCAATCCACCTTTCGCCTTCATCGGGTCCGGCTCCCCATCATAACCTGCGAGGTTTCATCTTCAAGAACCTCCCCAACCTACGATCATATTCTCCATTTCCCACTGGTTGATCCCTGCCCCTAGCTTGCCCCCGTCCCGCCATTGCCCGTGCAAATCTAGAGTTTGTCGGTTCATTTCCATCATTGTCTGCATAAACCCCGCATAGTTTGCATAAAAGCCTCACCGGATTCACAGTGCCTCGGGTGGTGCATTCTTGCCCCGCCGGCCGAACTCCGGTTGATTAGGAGGTGGTCTAGGTGGTGAAGCATGGCTTTCAGCCCAAGAAGATTCCCAACATGACTTGTGCTAACCCCATCCGTGTTGGTACCATGACGTGTCTCTACCATTGTAAAATACTGCAACAAACACTCGACGTTAACGACTCAAACACACAACCCACCCTCCTAAACCAAGAATCCATTCCAGTTATCTAACTTATGCTCGATACCAACGTCGCGACCCGCACCCGGACTCCTACGTGGAATCCCGAGTCGGACCGCGGCGGGACTCATGAAATACGCATAATAAAATTCCATGTGCAAAAGATGTATAAAGCATATGCACAAAGCCTGTAATGCACGTGCGATACTTTTCTTTGAAAACCATGTCAACACATCATCGGCATTAATAACAAGCCGGAAACCGAATCGATTTAAAACTTGGTTTGAATTTAAAATCAAACATATATCATAAACCTCCACGAGCAACAAGCTCGAGAACCATAACCACTACAAATCGAGTATGCGGAAGTAACGAATGTTAATAAATACATCACGCACGACAACCGTGTCGGCACATACAAAAGAATATTACAGTTATAAAGACCACACACTACCCAACATTACAAAGTTTAGGTAACATTGTATTCCCTCGGCCTCACCAAAATAAATACCAAGCCCAAAAGAACAACTCGCGAAAACGCCGAGACGAAGCCAAGACTCAACTAAGGGTTCCTCGCCGGACCGTGATCTAAGGAAAACAAATAAACATTGAACGGGGTGAGTTTAAAACTCAATAAGCTACTAATGCAACAATATGTCATACGAGATGCAAGACAATATAAGAACAAGTAATACAGCTATAACAAGATTACATCAATCTTCAGCATAGCAATATAAGCATCTCATAACAACACGTTACCCTACACTACACGAGAGGCTCAACGATCGCCAACCGACCCATACCAGTTGGAAACCATGACCAACATTCGCATATGTAGGAACCATATAAGTGCGATAAGTAAACACATTCTAAAAGGATACGGTATTGAGGTACACCTCCAATATACCCAATACTTCCAACCAACCAACATATAATATACCAATGTAGGAGCCGTTGTTGACGTGCTCGATCGACGAATCAAAACCGTTAACCAATACTCAATAACCAATACCGTGTGAACCATTTTCGTATTCACGTCGACGGGTGATCTTAGTCCCTACAACCCAAGAATCAACCACGGAATAGCTTACCAAGGTTGCGTTTATTCCATACAACAAATGGCGCTATGCCCCTACCGCGCCAACGGTAAGGCGAGGCCCGGTATTGGCCTTCAATTATTACGTAGCCCCGGCTCCCGCAATAATCGAGCGTCAATACACCGCCAACAAATAATCCATGGACATAACAAATGTACAAGTAGATGTTTACTTGACATTCTCAACAACAAATCAAACTCCCAAAATGTGGAGCACAACAACATTTAACATAAATGTCTCAAGTAGGTCATAATAATCCTACTCACATACTCAATCATCTCATAGTATTTACGAGAATTAAACAACAACATCATGCATAATTTCGGGTAACAAATTTTTCCGACAAAGCTCTCGTATCACAACGGAATCCCCAATTCACACACGTGGTCTCATCAATTATGAAAACCTATTTGACTCCGTTAGAGTCTTTATTTGTTTCTAATGAGTTCGAATCGAAGAGAAGCCATTTATACTTCAATATTAACAAATGATACCATTTCTATGTGTATCAACCAAGACAAAACAAGTCTTTTAACATGCAAAATATGTCATCCACGAATTTCACAAAGCTCAACAATAAAACATACTCCAACATGTTGATTTCAACATACAAATGCCATTTTGCAAGGCTAAGATGTCATACAAGACATAATTAGAGAAGGAGAGGGGTAGTAGCTTACCTCTTGAAGAATTCAGCCAAAAGAAACTCTAGATAAGCAACATGCAACTCAAGGGATGTACTCTCCTAGTCCACAGCTACACAACGGTGAAATCGGATTGTGATTTGGACAAAATTGAGCAAACTAGCTCAATTTCTCTCTCAAGAACTCTCTCAAGCTTCTCTCTAAGTTTGCTGATGTAAATGGTTAAAATGGGAGTGTTCTATACTCTCCCATGGTGTTATAAGGGTCAAGGAGGTCAAGTTTAAGTGGTGGTGGACGTGGCTCAACCCAGGCCACAGTTCTGGAGTCAAAGCTGGTCAACTATGTTTAAATTCGCAACAGCTGTCAAAGGGCGCGCAGGCAAAAACAACATTCTGCATATGAAGCGATCGCTTTGAGTCGGGACAAGGCGATCGCTTTGGTACAGGGCGATCGCTTTGTGGAATACAGGGCGATCGCTTTGTCTCCAGATTCAAACTACAACTTTCTGCTTATAGAGCGATCGCCTAGGAAGGGGACAGGGCGATCGCTTTGTGTCCAGAACCATGGTACGACTTACTGCCTAGAGGGCGATCGCCAGGAGGGGTCAGGCGATCGCTGTGCCCGAAGTCTCAAACTGTTATAAAACTCTCCCAAAGTGGTTCTCAACAACCCAAAAATGTTTCTAAGTCCAAAATGAGATCAAAATACTCATTAAAAGTTCTCAAAAAGTCTGGAACAAAGCTAGGATTACAACACAAGTTTAACACAAAAAAATCAACATGTATCCAACAATAATTCCAAGGCATATAAAATGCATGTAACCAATACAAGTAAGAATATGTTCAAGAAATATGCACAACATCACATGAATTTGATAAGGAGAATGATCATGCAAGTGATGCAAACGATACGGGTGTTACACTATGAGCGTATGCCAGGGAGCTTAAACTAGTGAGAGTGTGTGTAAAATACAAGTGTTTCTCCCCTTTTATACCTCGAATTGCAAAGAGAAGAATAAGCCTAGAATATAGGAAATCGGTTGAACTTGTTGAGATATTCTCGCCACAATGTTGGTGGAAGAGATAAGGATCCATCGCTGGCCTTGTTGATGAAGAAACGTTGTTTGAATCAGTCTTCTTATCCGTTGACACATTTCCTGAAAAATAGGTTGTAATGTAACAATAATTCAACCTGCAAAAATAGTCAAGATGCAGTAGGAGAACTCAAGTTGTTAGTACCAAGATGATATGCGCAAGTTGTAAACAGCTTAACTAAAAATGTAGGCCCAACAATTGCCCCCAAACTTTTTGAATTTAAAATAAAGAATATAAAGGGACAAAAAATTCAAAAAGTTTGCCAAAAAACAACGTACGGCGGTTATTAATGCTAAAGGTATTGATGGGACGGTTTTTGAGACTTCCCAAGGCAAAAAGGTTACTCTCGCGTTTTCAAATTGTACAACTGCTCACAACTTCCCTCGTGAACAAACCAGAACCTTCCCCAACTCTTCCTCTCTCAGAGTTACCAAAAGGTTTCCTTCCGAGAGATACCAAAGAAGATCGTGTGGAGAAGAAAAACCAAGTAACAATTCCGGTGAGTTTCTCGTCCTCTTCTCAATTTCTTGTTGCTATTTCTCTCAAGTTGCAAAAGATGGGAAAAAAGAAGATATGCATAATCGAAAGTGAAGAGGGTTTACCAGAGGGTTTCTCAACTCAGAATCTGTTAAAAGAACCTGAGAAAGAAAAATGTTCGATTTCCGAAACAGATCTGGAAGTTGTAAAGAAAAATTCCGCATTGCCTTTTGAAACCGTTTTCTTCATCCATCCTTCCCTCACCTCTGAATGTTACTCCCCTGAGTGGGTATGCTTTCCCGAATACCCTTTCACTATCGGCCTTAAATTCCCATTCCCTGTCTTAATCACTAGGTTCTTTACTTCCACAAAGTTGAACTACGCCCAACTCATGCCACAGGGTTGGAGATGTCTTCAAACCCTAGTTAGATTGCGGGATGAAATAGGTTTGTCTGTAGACCTAGAGGAGTTCGCATATACTACTGAGATAAGGGGTTTCGGTCTGGGAAGATTTTGTTTTAGGGTAAAAAGTGGAGGTGAGCCCATTCTGATCTCTAACAATGACCCTGCTGACCGGGGGTGGAGAAATCGATTCTTCTTTGTTAGGAAAGACAGCCTGAGTCAAGAGGCTGGTGTAGTCTCAAAATGGAGGTCTCAAGGTAGAGGAAATTTTCCTCTGACTTTGCTCATTTACAAAAGTTTTTTGTACATCTTAATCCTTAACAATTTGAATTTCCTTTGTAGAAGTCGCCAAACTTAGCGTTCTATTCCCAGAACAGGCAGACACAGAGGCAAACGTGAAAAGAATTTTCGAGTTAGACCCGGTGATCAGATCTTTCAAGGCGTTCCCCGTTTTGTTTTCCCCAGAAAGGATTGAAGACGAGTCTCCACCTAAACCTGTCAAGATGTCCACGGGTTTGACTTACTATCTCTAAGTCCTTGTCCATCTGCAATTTGTTCTGCTTTTCCAAGTTTTCCTAACTCCATGTCCTGCATATGCAGAACCACCCGCTCCAAAGCTCTTGTTAGTACCGCTGATCTGCTTGCTGGGGCAAAGGCAAGGAGGTCCTTAAGGAAAGACAACAAGCTCCCACCTCCAGCATCTATGGCTTCTAGTTCTGTCTCAAAGAACAAAGATGAATCGAAGAAAAGGAAGCTAGTGGAGTCTGAGGATACTGATGCAAGTGATGTTCTGGATGGCGAAAAAAAAAGGGAAAAGTTTGTTGTTGTGATGAAGGACTTTGCAGATAAGGTAAAAATGTGTACACCTTGATCTATGTACCAAAGGATTTTATAAAGTACTAATACTCTCTCTTACACAGCTCTCGGATATAATGAGTCCTATCATGGATCAAGTTGCCGTTTTAAAAATCAAGGCGACTAGAAGTTTGTTGAAGAGGCAAGAAAAGAAGCAAAGGTGAGTGCCGAGGAAATAAGCAAACTGAAGAAAGAAGTCAAAGTGCATAGAGGTGAAGTAGTGAAGCTAAGGAAGGAACTGGCAGATGTCTGTGCCGCAAGGATGAAGGAGAACGAGGCTCACATCAAGGAACTCGAAGCTGCTAGAGAGGATTTCAAGTTCAATGCCACCAAGGCGCTGCTTGAGACCAGGATCCAAATGATGGAGGAACTGAAGAGTGGACAAGCTGCACACTGGGACCTTGAAGAAGAAAGAAGGACCTTGGAAGATTTTATCGGTGAACCAGTGGATGCAGAAGAGGTAAATTCTCCAGCCTTGGAGGAGTTGATTGAGGATGCAAATAAAGTGTTGAGCAGCATGGTAGGAACCCAAGTCGAGGGTGATAATCAAGAAAAGGAAGTAGAAGTAACACCGGCGGCAGCAGGCCAAAATGTTGAGAAAGTTTGAATGTTTTCAGGAGGTTTGGAGAGTAACACAAACAATTTCTGTTTTATTCATTTGGTCATGTAATCAGCTCATAAGAGCGCAAACAATCTATTTGGGGGTACTAGGTTGGTCTAGTACTCCATGCTTTTCATAGGTTGATAGGATTTGTTGGCTTAACCAACTCATCCACTAATCTTGGGGATATTTCGAAGTTTTGCTGAAGTAATCCAGGTTTCTTTTAGAAACACTTGCTTGTGTTAGCAGATAAAATGTTTACTGATTTAAGCAATAGGTAACATGTTAATGTTACAACCAATAGTCACATCTTGAATAGATGTGAAATCGTGCGCACGGGCGAAGGTGTAAAAACCTTAACTCTTTAGAAAAGATGTAAATCTTTTAACCGAAATGTACCTTTGATCAGAGGTAAGTCGTTTGAAGAGATAGAACAAGTATCAGCCGTCCTGGCGTGTCAACATGTTCCATCCCTCTCCAGCTAAAGTCTCAACATGTTGGAGCCGTACTGGCGTGTTAACATGTTGAACTTCTTCATCTCAGGTCTGAACATGTTGGAGCCTGGCGTGTTAACATGTTCAACTGCTCCAGTTAGGTCTCAACATGTTGGAGCCGTACTGGCGTGTTAACATGTTGAGCCTACTCCGCTTGTATACCTTGCAAAACAAATTCATGTTAGGGTTGGGTGTTAGCATAGCCAACACCCCTCCGATGCTTAAGTTAGTAAGGGTTTCCAATAAAATTGAGAATTGAAATACATAAATGAACTTGACATAAATTAACTCATACCTGACAAGTCTAGTTGTTAACTACTTGACTTACATAAAATAGAGCTTTAAATGAATGGCATTCCAACTCCTAGGGATCCTGTCTCCACTTGGGGTTGACAACCGTATGCCCCTTGCCGGCTTCAAGATCAATGAGATATGGTCCCTCCCACTTGGGAGCCAATTTACCGCATTCGGTTCTCGGTATTTTGAAATACTTTTCTTAAAACTAAATCACCAACCTGGAATCTTCTTATTCGACATTCTTGTTGTAGGATCTAGCAATCCTTGTTGATAGGCGCCATCCTTATCTTGGCTAAATCCCGATCTCATCAATTGTATCTAGATCTTGGGTTAACAAGAGGTTATTTTCATCTTGAGTTAATAAACCATACCTCGCTGTTGGGATTGTTACCTCGACTGGAATTACAGCTTCTGCTCCAAACACCAAAGAATATGGAGTTCTACCGTGGCCCCTTTTGTAGTTGTTCGTGCGCCCAAAGTACAAGTGGTAATTCTTCAGCCCACTTTCCTTTCTTTTGATCTAGGCGTTTCTTCAAGTTGTTGACAATCAACTTGTTGCTTGACTCAGCTTGACCATTGGCTTGAGGATGGACGGTGTGGATGTGATCGCTTGATGCCCCAACGAGCACAAAATCTCCCTTTTTACTTATGAATTGGGATCCATTATCACATATGATCTCGATGGTACACCAAACTCGCTAATAATATTCTTCTTTAAAAATGAAACTACCTCTTTGTCTCTTACTTGCACATAGGCCTCGCCTCGATCCATTTTGAGAAATAGTCGGTCATTGCTAACATGAACACTTTGCCTCCAGGAGCCTTAGGCAACTTGCCCACAATATCCATGCCCCATTTCATGAAGGGCCAAGATGAAACAATAGAATGTAGAGGTTCACAGGTTGATGCAAGATGTTACCGTGCCTTTGGCGGCATCACATTTCGCACGTAGCTCATGGCATCTTGACGCATTGTTGGCCGAATAACCAGTCCGAGAGCCTTTGATGCCAATGCTTTCCCACGGAATGATTTCCACATGTTCCTTCATGGATCTCTCTTAGCACGAGCTCAACTTGTTTATTGTCAATACATCTCAAATAGTGCCTGCGAAAGATTTCTTGAACAAGACATTATCTATTAAAACAAAAGTTGAAGTACGCATTTTAAAAGATCTAGCATTCTTAATATCGGTGGTATAGTTCCAAGTTGAAGGAACTCAATTATAGGTTGGGTCCAAGATGGACTTGTAACTTGTGCCCCATTAGATTGAGTCACTTCTTGAGTTTCTTCCACTTGGTCTATATGGGTACTTAACATAAATAATGGGATATTAGTATGCAACATAGATTTGCAAGTTGATCCCAAGTTGGCCAATGCATCTCGTATTCTCTTCTCTAGGGACTGCTCCAATGAGAATGACAGAAATTTTGAAGCCAAAGCTTTAACATGTTGAAGATATAGAGTCATTTTGGAATGCTTTGCCATGTAGCCCATTGAAATGGTTAGCGAGCAATTGAGAATCAACATATACATTTATATGAGTAATATTTAAACTTAAAGCAGTAGTTAAACCCATGATTAAAGCCTCATACTCAGCTTCATTATTCGTCGCATTGAATTCACAAGATACACTTGAGGTATGATATCACCTTGGGGGACTTGAACTATTCCCAAGCCAATTCCTTTGGAATTTGAAGCTCCATCTGTATAAAGTGTCCAAAATCTAGGAGTTGTTTTACCTTCAAGCTGTTGTACCTCTTGTTCTACCTCGGGTTGCAGACTTGGACTAAAATCGCTACGAAATCGCTAGAGCTTGAGATTTGATAGCCGTTCGGGCTCATATGAAATGTCATACGTGCTCAACTTGACCGACCACTTGGCTAATCTTCCCGACATTTGGAGTTCTCAACACACTTCTTACGGATAATTAGTTCTAACAGTTATGGGATGTGTTTCAAAATAATGACGCAATTTTGTAGCGGCGGTAGTTAAAGCTAAAATTAACTTTTCAAGATGAGAGTACCTTGTTTCAAAGCATCTAGTAGAGACTTACTTACATAATACACGGATGCTGTTCACCTTGGATTTCTTTCACTAATACCGCACTAACCGCATTCTCGATACGGCTAAATATAAGTAGAGGCGCTCACCACGTTCGGTTTGGCAAGTAGGGGTGACGTCATCAAGTATTCCTTAAGTTGTTTGAAGGCTGCCTCATGTTGATCATCCATTGGAATAGTTTATTCTTTCTTAACACTTCATAGAATAACCCGCACTTATCGATGATTTAGATATAAATCTATTTAGGGCAGCTACTCTACCGGTTAACCTTTGGACGTCTTTGATATTCTTGGGAGATTCCAAGTTGAGAATAGCTTTGATTTGTTCGGGACTAGCTTCAATTCCTCTCTTAGTCACCATATAGCCCAAGAACTTCCTCGCTTTAACACCAAAGTTGCACTTTGGATTGAGTTTCATGTTGAAAGCTTTCAAGATGTTGAATGCCTCAAGAAGATGCTCCACGTGATCTTCAATATGCTTGGATTTTACTACCATATCATCTATGTAGACTTCCATCGTCTTGCCAAGTTGATCTTTGAACATCTTGTTTACCAGTCTTTGATAAGTTGCCCCTGCATTTTTAAGACCAAATGGCATAGCAATATAACAATATATACCTTCTGGAGTCATGAAGGCCGTATCTTCTTGGTCTGAGGGCTCCATTTGAATTTGTTGAAATCCTGAGGACGCATCCATGAATGTCAAGATATCGTGGCCAGCTGTCTCATCAACTAGAGAATCAATATGAGGAAGAGGAAATGGATCTTTCGGGCAAGCCTTGTTCAAGTCCGTGAAGTCCACGCATACTCGCCACTTGCCATTCTTCTTCTCTACCACCACAACATTAGCCAGCCACCTTGGATATTGAACTTCCTTGATCATCTTGGCCTTCAAAAGTCTCTCAACTTCATCCTTTATAATCTGGTTCCGTTCATGGGCAAACTTTCTCCTTTTCTGGTGGACAGGACGAATAGTTGGATCAATGTTTAACTTGTGAGTAATGACGTCCTTGCTTATTCCTGTCATATCTTCATGCTTCCATGCAAAACAACATTTCTGACTTTTCAAAAACTCGATCAGCTCTTCCTCAATTTCGGGTGGAAGATCTGTACCAACTTGCACTTGGGCCTCAGGATTTGATTTATCAACAGAAACACTTTTCGTCTCGTGCTCTGCTGCTTCAAGAACATCCCGGGCCTTTTTCTTTAATTGCTATGCAGACGAGGGACTGAACTTGCTTTCATATTGACCTTATAGCACTCTTTAGAAAGCTGCTGATTGCCCTTCAACTTGGCTACACCCCAAGGTGTTGGGAACTTGACGCACTGGTGATAAGTTGACGGCACGGCTTTCATGTTGTGGATCCACGGTCTTCCTAAAATGACATTGTACGAAGAAGAGCATTCGATCACACAAAACCTTTCCATAGAATTCATACCTTCCAAATAGAGAGGCAACTTGATTTCTCCGACTGTTTGCTTTACTTCCCCACTGAACCCTACCAGTACGGAAGAATTCTTCACAACTTTGGATAAAGGAATGCCCATCTCTTGCAGAGCGTGAGTAAAGATTATATTAACTGAGCTGCCGCCATCGATCAGGATTCTCTTGACCATACAATTAGCGATCTGCACCTGGACAACTAGACCATCATGATGGGGGTCCAACGTGTTATCCTTATCCTCATCTTCGAAGGAGATAACTTGACCAT
Source organism: Platycodon grandiflorus (assembly GCA_016624345.1). Lineage (NCBI taxonomy): Eukaryota > Viridiplantae > Streptophyta > Magnoliopsida > Asterales > Campanulaceae > Platycodon > Platycodon grandiflorus. Next base: position 45,975,333 of record CM028368.1, read on the forward strand.
CTGTGAAGTCGCGGCACCTTGAGGGCAGTTCTGACTGATCCTCCTTAGAGCTCTTGGCATGGCGCTTGGCTGCAGAATAAGTTGTACCACAAATATGGGATCCACCTGAAATAACATTTACTACCTTGGTGGCTGGAGGAGGTGCAACTTTCTCGGGTCTGGACTGCTCCACAGAATCAGGTTCTTTGGATTCATTTCTGACCCTCTTCTTACCCAACAGATCCTTGAGGAGTCCCTTTGACAATAGATGAGCAATCTCCTTCCTCAAGGCGAAACAATTTTCAGTAGTATGCCCGAATTCCTCATGAAATGCACACCACTTGGACTTATCCTTCCAAGTTGTGGGCTTGTCATTTTTCTTAGGCCATCTTGCTTTATCTCCAAGATTTTCCATGGCGCAAAGGACTCCTGCAATATCCACAGAAAAGCAATAGTCAGAAATTTTAGGATAGTCATTATCATCTCCATCTTGATCATCATCTACAAAATGAACTTTAGAAGATTCAGATTTAACAGGGGGTTTGCCCCTGCTAGACTTATAATGGTGGGAATCTGATTTTCTGTCTGATGGCTCAAATAGAGGGGTCCTTCCAATTGACTTTTCCATTGCTAGGCTGTCCTCCTCCAATCTGATGAATCGTAAGGCTCTGGTTCTTATTTCTTCAAGTTGTTTTGCAGGTGTCATCACCAGCTCATTATAAAATAGAGAGTTCTTTTTCAGGCCAATACGGAATGCTTCCGTAGCTGTGGACATATCCAGATTGGGTATGGTTACTGCTTCCTTATTAAACCTGTGCAAATATTCTTTAAGACTCTCATTAGGCTGTTGCACAATTCTGTAAAGGTCGCTGGTCAACTTGTCGAATGCCCTGTTGCATGAAAATTGATTAGTGAACATGCTGACAAGTTGAGCATAGGAAGAAATAGAGTTTAGAGGAAGTCCTGTTAGCCATTTTAAGGCTGGTCCTGACAGAGTTGAGCCAAAGCCCCTGCAAAAACATGCTTCTTTAAAAACAGGGGGGATACTTATAATATCCATTGATTCTTGATACAGCAACACATGTTCTGCTGGATCAGTGCTCCCATCATACTTCTTCATATGAGGGACTGAAAATTTCTTTGGGATTTCTACATTAGCTATGGCTGGAACAAAACGAGATTCGTTGTAGCAAGTTGGGGAAACTTGGTGATGAGGCAAGTTGACTCCAGGCACGCCTCGAAGCAACTCTTTTATAGTTTGCATTTCCTTAATAAGTTGACTCTCTGCAAAAGAGATTGTTATTAAATTGAGATGCGAAGTGTCAAAAGTATTAAAGAAACTCCCTGTTTGCCCCATCGAGGGTGTGGCATAGGTATAGCAAGACGTCAACACAGGTTGGCTAGTTGTAAGGCTGAATCTTGGTCGCGAGATTGGAATGGATGTCATGATTGTGCTTTCTGCTGGTAAGGTACTAGACATAGGGATATCTCCAACATGGCTTGGTCCTGTACCTGCACCAAACAAAGATCTAGGATGCAAAGGTGAAAATGGAGTAGATGCTTGAGTTTCAGTTTGCTTCCTTTACGCATGGTATCAATGGCATTGAGTATCATAGTGTTTGTATGCTCTGAGCATCCAACGGTCATCACTTTTTCAATATTGTGACCATGTTAGACATTAGCTCCATATTGACAGCTTCTGGATTTGAAGATGGATTGCCTGAGGTACCGGAACTAGGAAGCGGCTGATTCCTTTCACCTTGACTACCAGACGACGGATTGGCCATTTCTATATAAATAATCAAAGTAGTCCCACGGATGGCGCCAAATTGTTTTGGTCAAATTTCAACAAGGGATATAAATGACAAGAAAAATGACAAAATGGTTTGAATCGGGTACAATGATTATAAGATGGTAATGAAATGAACACAAAGAATTTTGTTAACTAGGGAAAGCCCTTGAACAACTTGTTCGCCGGCACAAAACCCCGGGAGGTTTAGGAACCTGCCTTGACCAAATGATTTATTAATCAGGTTGAATACAAGACTATGAGCGTATGCCAGGGAGCTTAAACTAGTGAGAGTGTGTGTAAAATACAAGTGTTTCTCCCTTTTATACCTCGAATTGCAAAGAAAACAATAAGCCTAGAATATAGGAAATCGGTTGAACTTGTTGAGATATTCTCGCCACAATGTTGGTGGAAGAGATAAGGATCCATTGCTGGCCTTGTTGATGAAGAAACGTTGTTTGAATCAGTCTTCTTATCCGTTGACACATTTCCTGAAAAATAGGTTGTAATGTAACAATAATTCAACCTGCAAAAATAGTCAAGATGCAGTAGGAGAACTCAAGTTGTTAGTACCAAGATGATATGCGCAAGTTGTAAACAGCTTGACTAAAAATGTAGGCCCAACAGTTATGTGAGATCATTTTACCGTAAGACGATCTTATCTAAGTTTTTGTCTTATTACATTTATTCGACACATATATCTATCTAGATAAAATAAAAAAAATAAAAATAAAAAAACTCACTTTCTCATTGCTTCAGCCCACCAACACTCAGTGGGTCAAATTAGAGAGATACGTCTTACAAAAAATGCCCGTAAAATAATTTTTTCTAAGTTTTTACCATAGATTTATCCCTAAAAATGAAAAAGAAGGCCAGGATCTAGGCATGAGTCGACGTAGACTTAGGGAGTCCACTCTCAATTGATTGGTGAGGAGGTCCCCAATGTCTGAACCATGGCGGAATCTTAAAATCGGCAGGAATAGGTGGCAGTGTAAAATAATGAAACCAAGGTGGTGGGTTGGCGGCCAATGGAAATGAGGTGGAAAAGGCTTGTAACCACCGGCGGGAATGGGTGGTGGTACAAACGGAGGATGTGGGAACATATGGTGGTGTATTCACCACCAATGAAAGAATGGGAAGAAAAAATAGGGATACTCGTGAGCCGATGATGCCACCGAAGCATCTTTTGAAGAATCTGTAGCTAGAACATTGGAAAGAGATAGGCAAATGAGGAAAAATTTGAGGAATGTGGCAAAGGGTTTGCCCATTGTGCACAATAATAATAACTGAGAATGAATGAATCAAGGATGAAGGTGAATGTTAGGAATTTAGAGCATCAACCCATGTAATCGTGGATTTGATATGACACGGCTGTAGGTAATTAACACATTCAATCATATGTGACATTTTTTATCTCTTCTTTCACATTCAATTAGAAGAGACCTCTCCGATGCAAATGTGAATTTGATCCTATATAGCATGAGTCCCACAACTAAAATGAAGAGAGAAATAAGATCTAGTTATTTTTAATTCAAAAAATGATGACTAGGATGTCTCCACACCTTCAACTAGAATGTGAAAAATTCACATTCTCATTCACAATGTGAAAAAAAATTGTTCACATTCTCATTCACAATGTGAAAAAAATTTGTTGTCATGTCATATTTATAAGGTTTCTTCACATTTGTATTGAAAATATTTTTTTTCCAAAGAAGATATCAATTCTAGGTGACACCTATTTTTTTTTTTTCACAATCACACGCATTAGAGATGCTCTTATAGGGTTGAGTAGTCAAATTCTACTAGGAAAACACCTCTATTTAAATGAAAGTAAGTTTTGGCTCCAACACTATCAAATATCAATAGCTGGGATATGATTTGATATTTTTGAAAGTTTTGGATATGTGACGGTATTTGTTTTCAAAGAGACCTATCTTGAGATTAATTCTCCAAATTTCATCTACCCATGGGACTTGGCCCATGCTGAGATTTTGATTTATTTCTTAAGTTTGATATTAGGAGAAATTGCTGGCCGGTCCACTTTCTCAAACTTTTTTTCTCTCTAGTACACCCTTCTTTTTTTTAACCGCTAAAAGGCATTTTGAAAATTTTCTTCCTAAAATACCCTCAACAACATCGTTGCTTCAGATTTGAGATTCAAATTGATGTATAAATGATTTCATGTTGTTAATATAGTCTTTCCTCATGTTTGGGTATCAATTTTCATGCATAAAACACAAATTTGATCAAATTTAAATTTTTTGAGTTCATCCCGTTTTTCTTTGTTCTTGAGCTGTTTTGGCCACTTAAATCTCTGTGTTTAAGCTTCGAATTTGTTTAAAATCAATCTCATATTATTATCCTAATTTAGTACTATATTTGTGCACAATTTTTCTACCAAAAAACACTATTTTTGAGCTTCAAATCAAGCTTGAGGTGTCTGTCCGAAAAACAAGAGGAAGATGTTCTTGGACTGATTTAATTCGCCAATCGCAGTATGCTGGGCAACGCAACGGGGTTCGACCTGCCCGGTCAGGTCGCAGGGGTCGAGGGGACAGCGTCCCTCGTGGGGGTTCGGAGGCAATGCCCCCGAAAGGTAAACGAAAACCAAGTTCCCTAAAGCGCGCTGCGATGATGCATCGCGATGCAGATATGGCTCATTGCGATGCAGATATGGCTCATCGCGATTCAGATATAGCCCATCGCGATGCAGATATGGCTCATCGCGATGCATATATGGCTCATCGCGATGCAGGAGTTCTTTATCAGACTTATTAATACGAATGATCCATATATGGCTCATCGCGATGCATATATGGCTCATCGCGATACAGATATGGCTCATCGCGATGCATATATAGCTCATCGCGATGCAGGAGTTCTTTCTCAGACTTATTAATACGAATGATCCATATATGACTCATCGCGATGCAGATATGGCTCATCGCGATGCACATATGGCTCATCGCGATGCAGGAGTTCTTTATCAGACTTATTAATACGAATGATCCATATATGGCTTATCGCGATGCATATATGGCTCATCGCGATGCATATATGGTTCATCGCGATGCAGGAGTTCTTTATCGCGATGCTATATGTTGAGTGTTACTGTGGCATCGCGATTGCAAAAGTGGTGCATCGCGATTCCAAAAGTAGTGCATCGCGATTACAAAAGTGGTGCATCGCGATTTGCAAAAGTGGTGAATCGCGATGCAACAATTTTTGCATCGCGATTGCAAAAGTGGTGCATCGCGATGCCAAAGTGGTGCATCGCGATGCTTTGATTCCCTAAAGCGCGCTGTGATGATCGCGATGCACCAATTATTGCATCGCGATGCCCCGATTTGTTGCATCGCGATGCAAAAAGTGGTGCATCGCGATGCCAAAGTGGTGCATCGCGATGCTAAAGTAGTGCATCGCGATGCCTTGGGTTACTGAAGCGCGCTATTTTTCTTTCATTAATGGCATAATCGTCTTTTCGCCCCAAAAATGCCTTTTTTCAATTTTTAAAAAATATGAGTGAACTGAAGCGATTACAAATATTTGAAAAGGGACCGGCCTGTAATTCACCCTTGATATTACAGGGGTCATAGTATAGAATGACAACATCAAAGTGACCATGGGTAAATATAAAACTCAATTGCCTGGCACTAAGTGATTATTTTCATATAGACTCTTCAATATTTTTATTCTACATTAGAACCCCTATCTTTTTAAAGTTGAATGGTTGAATTGATAAAATTAAACATTGAATTATTGTCGATGTACTTATAGAAAAACACTTTCTTTTCCATTCCTAACATTTTGTTGAGGCAATTAACATCTATTAATAATAACTAAAACAAATATTTTGTTGAGGCAATTAACATCTATTAATAATAACTAAAACAAAATCACGGTTCTCTCTCACGTGGCTGTATACTTAAAAACCTTTCCTACCAATAGCTAGATTTATCTCTTTAACTTTTCTAATTAACTTTAATCTTATCCTAAATCTTTAAGATCTTTTTTTACGTGTAATTTTTTTAATCACTGTTTTGACTTTTACCATATACTAAATATGTAAAACCTTTTTTTATTTATGACTTTATTATGTAGGTTTACCAGTATAACTTTTCTAATTAACTTTAACCTTATACTAAATCTGTAAACTCTTTTTTTAACAAGTAATTTTCTAATTACTATTTTGACTTTAACCGTATCTTAGAGCCCGTTTGGTGTAGCGTTTTTAAAACGCAGATTATTTAAAACGCTGCTTTTTTCTTTATAAATGCGTTTGGGATATTATGTTAAAACGCTGTTTTTTATTCCCTACTGCGTTTTAAAATCTGCGTTTTGGGAAAAAGCTAGGAATTCCAGCGTATTAAAACGCAGTTGCGTTTTCAAAACGCTGCTTTTTTAACCGCAGCATTGAAACGCTAAGTTAAGGAATAAGCTACGTTTTAACCCTGCGTTTTGGCCAAAACGCATGAACAAATGGGTTCTTAATCTGTAAAACAACAAAAGTCACTGTTCACTCTAACGATCGTTGCATTTAAAGTGATCGACATAGATTTCTATAAAAAAAAGTAGTAATTTAAATATATTGTATGTATTGCTTAAAATATAATATATGCAGAGCGGCGGATCCAGAAAAATATTTCAGTGAGGTCACAAAAAATAGTTCTGTGGCGGATCCAGAAAAATTTGGTGATTTTTAAGTGGAGGAAGAAGGGTTGCTCGCCGACGCCGTCGTTTGCTGCTACTGCTGCAGTGTTGTTTTGCCGTAATTTTAAGATTTTTTATTTTGTTGCTGGGTTTCCTTGTGTTGTGCGGTGCCTAGGAAGAGTAAAAAAAATTAGGGTTAATGACACCACTAGTCCCTCGATTATGGCCGATTCCACCAATAGTCCCTTAATAATTTTTTTTAAATTTTAGTCCCTTGACTATGAAAATTAGACACGGTTGGTCCTTTTGTTGGATATCGTTAGTATTTTTCCGTTAAGTCCGTCTTGTGCCTAACACGTGACTTTGGTTAAGGGCATTTAAGGAATTTCACGTACCTCTTGCTTTGTGTATTATTCAAATACTGAATATCCACACATATACTATATATATATATATATATATATATATATATCTCTCACTCTCACAGACACACACACATTCACAGACACACCCCCCCACACACATATCCACTGATCTCTCTTCTTCAAACCCTAATCTTCAAATTTCAATCATCTTTTCCGGCGCCGCCGTCTCCCACCGATATGAAGGACAACCCCTTCCCTCGTAGCTATCAACCTCTTCTCCGGTGTCATCGTCTCTCACAGGGGATCGAGAAGAACTGGGGGTTGTGGTTGTGGGTTGGGTTGGGTGAACTGGAAATACGGGTTCTGGGTTATCGTTGAATCACGGGGACAAGCTCGGTAGATCTAACAGCTTTTTGCTTGGACTACTGCTTGCGTCAATTGGCTATTCTAACCCCTAGAAAGCATCAGATCTGAGGTTTTGATGCAATCGAGCAACGATTTTGATCCGCAGCAGCAACCGGTGACGGCGGCAGGTGGGGTTCAGGCGGTGGTGCCGCAGTAACAGTGGATCCGGTAGTGGCGAAGAGAATAGAACAATTTGGGTTGGAGACCTTCATAATTGGATGAACAATCTGGGTTGGAGATCTGAGTTTAACAGCATTACCCCTAATATTAGAACTAAATTGCTTTGGATCTATTTATGAATCAGTTTATGTGCTTGGGCCCGAAGAGATTTTTGTTATTCTTGGCAAGGAAAAGAGAGGCCATTTTCGTGGTGGTTGAATGGTAGTGCTGTAGAAGTAGACGGTGGTTAGTGGTGGTGATTCTGTCGTGGAAGGAGTGTGAGTGGAGAGAAATGGAGAAAAAAGGCTTATTAAATGTAGGAGTAGACGGTGTGTGTATGTATGAATCTGGTTTTTGTGTGTGTGTGTGTATGTGTGTGTGTGTGTGTGTATGTGTGTGTATGAATCTGGGTCTGGGTTTTGATTAAAGAGCCATGGTTGAATCTGGTTTTGTGTGTGTGTGTGTGTGTATGAATCTAAGATTGGTGTTTAAAGAATTGGTGAAGAAGATGTAGGTAAAATTCCCTTTTTGCCCTTGGTTAAACACATGTGAGAGGCACATGACAGACTTAACGAAAAAATACTAACGGCATCCACCAAAAGGACCAACCGTGTCTAATTTTCATAGTCAAGGGACAAAAGTTTGAAAATTTTTTTGTTAAGGGACTAATGGTGAAATCAGCCATAGTCGAGGGATTAGTAGTGTCATTAACCCAAAAAATTATGAGTGGGATCACTCCTTAAAACTATGCCATTTTGTAATGTATTTTTTTTCTTCTTTTGAGTGGGGTCGCTTGCCCCCACCTTTCTACATGTATTTCTTTAAATAAACAATATATACAAAAGGTTATTTATATCACAATTTGAAATAAATACGCATTAATTTAATTTTTTACTTCACATTTTTAGGTATGTATGAATTTATGTGATTATCCTAAAATATGAAATGCATTATTTTTAAATTTTTCCGTCCATAGGACGGGTATTAATGGCTTGAAATCTTCTATCCCACTCCTTATCACACTCTCTATCCCATTAAATCTCAGCCCCACATGTTTCCTTATAAAAATTGTAAGAAGAAACAAATTAAAATAACAAGGACACGTGTAAGGCTAGGATTAAGTGGGACACAGAGTGTGATAGGGAGTGAGATAGAAGATTTGAAGACGGTATTAACTAGTTATTATTTGGGTTAATGACACCATTAGTCCCTCGACTATGGATTATTTCACCAGTAGTCTCTTAACAATTTTTTTTCAAATTGCAGTCTCAAGAGTTTCAAAAAGTTACGCGGCTAGTTCTTTTGATAGATGCTGTTAATAAAATTTCGTTAAGTGACCCATGTGCCTCCCATGTGCATTTGAGTAAGGGAAAAATTGGAATTTCTTGGCCCATTTACCCCAATATCATTACTTTCATGAATACGTACAAACCATCGTCCGGTCGCTGCCATCTCCAACTTCGGTTGGCATCCTCAGCGGCGGCAAGGAAAAGCCATCTTAGATGGCAAGCTTCCCAACTTCGGTTATGCCACCATTAAATCCGGCCAAGCCCTTGCTCTGATCTAGCCTTGCCCCTGCTTCAGCCAATAATCTTGTCTCTAGTTGCCTCCCTCATCGCCGATAATCCCTCTCCAAAAACAGCCAACACCCACTTCAATCATCTTCTCTCTCTCTCTCTCTCTCTCTCTCTCTCTCTCTCTCTCGCCACCCGCCTTACGATCACCAAATCAATCCCCCCCACTAAAACAGTATGAGTTTGTGCATGCACGTAATCAAAGACAAAATTGACAGATATTAAGCTTACAGATCAACAAGAAAATGTCTCCTTGTATTGATTGAGGGTCGGGATATGGGGATGAATCAAGGAACCCCAAATCGAACAAATGAACCACTAGAAATTGGGGAATTCAGCTGAGAGATGGAATTGGAACAAAACCAAATTATGGGTGGAATGATCTGATTTTGGGGGTTTAAGGGAATAGGATGGAATAGAAAATTAGGGCTTGTTCTTGAGGGAAGAGAGATTTGACATTTCTCTTCGGAGGAAAGACAAACCTGGAAAGGTTGGAGTGCAATTTCAGATCTAGGATTTTTATGGCACCTAATTTTTAGATCTGGTATTTTTATGTTCTTTCTCCAATTTATCAAATTTCAAACCCTTATTCGGAAATCAAAATTTGCCATGTAAGTCAAGACGCCCCCAAGGTTTAAGACTTAGAAGGCGACGACGGTGGTGGTGGTGGTGGCGACGATGGTGGCTGTATTGTTGTTGCTGTGTTGCTGCTGCGTTGTTGACAGCCCTAGGGATAGATCCAACTGTTACTAGGTCCAACTTTTTTCCTTTTTTTGTAAAAGTCTTGCACATGAAATTTCATAAAATGCCCTTAACCAGAGTTACGTTTTGGACACATGACTGACTTAACGGATAAATCCTAACGACATCCACCAAAAGGACTAAGTATGTCTAATTTTGGTATTTTAGAAAATGAAATTTAAAAAAAAAATCAAGGGACTAATCGTGAAAATATCTATAGTCAAGTGACTAATAGTGTGATTAACCCGTATTATTTAATTTAAGTCTTGGAGATAAGCCAGAATTAGCTTTTAACTGGGCTTGGCCCAGCGTTGTAGTTAAAACGTGTAATATCTTTGGGATTCTGCCCTCCATTGCACTAGAAAACGTGTAATGTTGATTAATGCTAGTTTTTCAAGTTTCAGCACAACAATCTGAAGCCCCACATTCTATTGAACAACTCACCTTCAACTCTTCAAGTAATGTAAAGAAAGCTAAATTGGCTTCAACTAATAGCTCCTAAGTAGAGATGTATTTTGGACTGGTGGCCCAATACTGTATAGTGTCCCCTGGCCTTGAGCAATCCACAGCTGTTCAGCTAAAAACCCTTTTGAGAGTGGGCTAGCGCGTACTCGTAAAGACAGAACTTCTTAACCAACAAAATACGGAAAATTGTGTTCAAGTCTACTTTCATAATTGTTTGTTCTCTAAAATTCATTATTTTTTTTTTATAAATTGCTAAAGTACACTTTGATAGTTTTTTTTCTAAAATGCCCACAACAACATTGTTGCTTCAGATTTGAGGTTTGAATTGATGTATAAATGTTTTCATGTTGTTAATATAGTCTTCCCTCATATTTGAGGATCAATTCATGGAGAACACGAATTTGATCACAATTTGATCAAATTCAAATTTTCTAAGTTCATCCCTTTTTCCTTGTTCTTGGGCTGTTTCCCGCTTCGAATTTGTTTAAAATCAATCACATATTGTTATCCTAACTTAGTACTACATTTATGCACAATTTTTCTACCAAAAAAATACTATTTCTGAGCTCCAAATTGAGCTTGGCAGTGTGCTGTCCGAAAACAAAAGAAAATGTTATTGGACTGATTTTGGGACTTTAATCAATGATTAATGATTTGAGTTTTAATTTTGTATAATATCAATATCATACTGTTATAGGAAGTCAATACTATGTTTTTATGTAAATTTTCCAACCAAAAACAACAATTTTGATAGATTTTGATCTTGCTAAAATTTTCTGGGTTCAAGTTAGTATTTCGAGTAATAATTATTTAGTTAATGGGAATCGGGATGCATAATTTTGGGCATCGAGATACCTGGATGCTGAATTTTGGGCATCGGGATGCATAATTTGGGCATCGGGATGCCTGAGTATTTAAGGGTGAGAATTTTAGGCATCGGGATGCATAATTTTGGGCATTGGAATGCCTAGATGCTAAATTTTGGGCATCAGGATGCCTTAAATTGAGCATCCTTAAATTGAGCATCGGGATACCTTATTAGGCATCCTTAAATTGGACATCGGGATACCTTAATTTGGGCATCGAGATGTCTTTAGGTTACTGATGTGCGTGTGTTTTTCTTTCATTAATGGCATAATCGTCTTTTCGCCCAAAAAATACCTTTTTCTGGTTGAAAAAAATATAGTGTACTGTAGCAAATTCAAATTGTTCAAAAGGACCGATCTGTAATTCACCCAACAAAATATTGCATGTTCTCTAAATTATAAGGTAGCATGTTATATATATGGTGCATCCTTATTGATACCAACAGACTATAATGTCAAAATGTGTAAAGTAAACCTAATTTTTTAAACCATGTATTGTTATTAATTATGGTACATCACGTAGACATATAATATGGTGTTACGGACCATTAAAATTGAGATAATTATGTTTTTGATCAACGTACTATAGTCTTGGAGCATAATTGACAATTATACTTTCAAAAATCCACTTTTGTCCTATGTACTTGCATAAGTTGGAAACAATTGACACACCTGTTATCTGCCCATCCAAAAACTTGACGGCTGTCTGACGTGGAAATAATTTTTGTGTTAAATCTCCACCGTGGTAATCAAGTGGATATTAATAACGGTAAGAAGATCATGCTTGATGCACGAGATCTTCTTTTTCAATTCATAAACTCAGGCACCCTGTTAGGGCTCAAAACTGATAGACAAAAAACGATCGATGAGAGAACCTTAACGTACACTAATTTTCTCACCATTTTACTTCCGGACTCCACTAAATATCCACTTGGATGCCACTGTGAAGATTTAACACAAAAACTATTTCTACGTCAAACGGCTGTCAAGTTTTTGGATGGGCAGATAACGACAGTGTCAATTGTTTCCAACTTATGCAAGTACATATGGCAAAAGTGGGTCTTTGAGAGTATGATTGTCAATTCTGCTCCCCGACCATAGTACGTTGGTCAAAAACATAATTATCCCTTAAAATATTTTCTCCTTGTTGATCAAGTTATTAGCATGACTTTTATACCAGCTAGAGGTGGCAAATCGGTGGGATTAGCAGATATGGGCATGACTCATGTAGGCTATGTGTTCAAATGGATGAGTAAGTGAATGTTCAATTGATAACATGAATATAAATGAGCGGACTATTTATGTCCATGAAAAAATTTGGGTTTTGATGGAAATTGACCATTTGTACCCATTAAAAATTTATTGATGCTCAGAGTCATTAAAATGTAGACACTGGTTATGTTCTTTTGAGTAAATGTGATTTCACAATTAGGAATGGTCGGCTCATGTGGTTAACGGTTTTGAATTTTGATTGAACAATAATTATACAGTACTTCGTATAATTGAAATATTCTTCTATCACAAATGGACAACATTTTAAAGAGAGAGTGCTATATATATTTCAGAGTAATTGACGAGTGTATGTTTCAGGGATCGCTTTTGGCAGTCCAAAAAATTTAATTGTGGCAACTTCATTTGACGCTTTATTTTATTTGTATAAAATGTTTTATAGATATAAAAAGAAAAAGAAAAAGAATAAGAAGGTGAATTTTATAAAGTTTATCAGATAAATTTAATAAAATTATAATACTAATTGTTTAAATTTACGAAAGTAGAAAAGAAATACTCCCCGGCCTGTACTATAGAATGACTTCTTGAAAGAGTCTTAGACACTCATCAACAATGTCAACAGTAATTTTTGGGAACAGTAATTCTCTTAAAAGAGGGTTTCAGTGTAAGAAACTTGAAAGTTGAGCAAAGTTGAAAAAAAAGGTTGAGAGAGAGGAGAGAGAGCATGCAGGTAGGTGTTTGGGCGCAAGTAATGATGACCCCCACCCAATACTTCCAACTCTTTTTGACAGACTTTTTCAATTTTTTTTAATTTTTTTTTTTTGTGTTTGCGTAGTACATACATTTATAAGAACAGCCTAGCTCCCTCGTAAAGGAAAACTCTCTTTTTCGCTCTCTCTCTCTCTCTCTCTCACACACACACACACAAACACACACACACACACTGAGACCCCCTCGGTAAAAGGAATAACTCTAAAGTCAATAAAGTCTCCCATTCTACCCCAACAGTTTGTGCCAAAGGACTTGTCCACTAGTTTTTAAAATTGGCAGGCTTGGTTTGGGATTTCCAAAGGACAAACTTACTCAAATGGTCCCTCTAGAAATTTATTTTTTCAGATTTGGTCATTTAACGTTGCAAATAGTTCCTGAACTCAAACAATAAACAGAATTGGTCCTTCCGTCCAATTCCATTAAAAATTTTCTGTTAAGTCGTGTCATATGCATCACATGTGCATTTGGACAAGGAATAAAATGTCATTTTCTCTAGGTAAGTACAGGGACAACCATAAAATATTTATTTCAAACCAAATTTTCTTATCTCTAAAAACCATGTTGTACTGGGTTTGAAATATTTTTCAATCAAAAAAATTGATTTGATGATACTAAATTTGAAATTTGATAAAACACAATTGATCGATTTTGAAATGCAATTTATATCAAACCCAATACTACCAGTACATTACATAAATTATTCTTGTAATCAAAATCATATCATCTCACTCAGTGGGGTTGTCATCCATTTCATTAAAATTCATCCCTTTGCTGGGGAATTTATGAAGATGGGCACGTGATCATGTTGATCTCTTAAAAATTTGTACTCTCTCAGATCTCTCCTCTGACTCTCTTTTGAGCCATCGGCAAAATCAACATCCTTGCCTTAATCAATTACCCTTCTTGGATTGAGAAAGTGAGAGAAAGAGAGAATTAGCCATGATTTAACCGTGACGGAGCAAGCATCGCTAAACAGTGAGGTTTCAAGATGTTGCTCTGCACCGGCGGCGGTGGTTGCAACGGAGATTAAGATATACATCGAAGACAGTCGCTGCTTCAGAAAACGAAATTGAAATGATGTGATAAAATTGAAAATGGAATTGAAATCGAGATTTGGGTTTTTAAATTAGACAAATTGAGTGATGTGTTGAAATCAAGATGTGCTTCAGTCGCTGCTTCATCATTAAGGTGAGTGATGTGTTTGCCGAAGGAGAAAAAATTGAAATCAAGATTTGGGTTTTACAATTAGACAAATTATATATTACCCAAATACTACAAAAAATCCCATTTTGCGGCGCCGGATAAAAAAAAAAAAAACTTTGAGAGAGAAAAACCAAAAAAAAAAAAAAACTTTTGCCTAATCCAGCAGTAGCGCCCAAATCTAACATTTAAACCTCCTTCGAACAGTGCGCCGGTAGTCCGCCGGTCGCCGCTGCATCTTCTGTCAGTGTCTTCCACAATTTTTTTTTTACCACTAAATCACAAATTCACAATGACCCATCACCCAGAGTTGATCAAACAAGCATATCCGGATATATATATTAAGGTGAAAAGATTTATTATTTAAGTATTTGGAATCGAAGATCTTAGTTGGGTTTATCATGCTATATATATATATATATATATATATATATATATATATATATATATATATTTAATAGTTACTTTTTTATCTAACCATCAATGATTACTCTCATTATCAACCATTGGATCAAAAATTAAAGGTTGAAATTTAATGCATTAAATGACTCACCTACTTGCATTAATTGCATTTTCAACCAACCATTAAATCTCAACCTTCAATTTTGATCCAACGGTTGATAATGAGTAACTATTGATGGTTAAATAAAAATTAAAGGTTGAGATTTAATGGTTGGTTGGAAAATGCAATTAATGCAAGTAGGTGAGTCATTTAATGCATTAAATTTCAACCTTTAATTTTTGATCCAATGGTTGATAATGATAATAACCATTGATGGTTAAAAAAAATGTAACCATTAAATACTTTCCTATATATATATATATATATATATATATATATATATATATAGATTTTTTGTAAAAGGACCAAATCCAAAAAAGTGACTTTTGGAGGGACCATTTAGGTAGTTTGTCCATTTCTAAAACATAAAGATTAGAAAGAAAATGGATTTTATGGACTATTCTCTTTCTTCGCTTTCACTCTTTTCTTTTGGCTACTTTTTCTTTACCTCAGGTCAAATGCAAACATATGAGCTTCTTTCTTAAAAAGGATGAATTACATTTATGCCCTTATGGTTTGAGATAATTTCAATTGTCTCTCCTCTTGTTTTGAGAAATTGACTAACACACTTCATTTTGTGGTGTTTAAGATTTTGAGTTTCTATTCATTAACTCTAACCATTTCTCTCTATCTCTTTAATGGAATATTTTGATTCAATCATTGAAAACTATAAAAGAACCATAAATTACAAGACAAAATCATCTATCCAAATAGGGACATAACTTTCGTGAATTTTGAAACTGGCATAATTAACTAATTTAAGGATTAAAATAACAGTTACGACTATTGTTGCAGTCATAGTTTCACTATCATCGTAGCGAGCCATAATCGACATTACGTAACTGAACTAGTTGTTTGGATCATGCATTTCTTTTTCCGGTTCACATCTTCCTTAAGTTATACACCCTTCATCCCAAATTGGGTGTTTCATTTTGAATTTTTTAAGATATTAAGGAATTTAATTTTAAGTTATTTACTGTTGCATATATACATAATCATCACGCGTACCTTATAGCATTACAAGTGAACATTGGGACTTAATAGACGATTATTACAAAGAAGATTGAAATGCTATATTTAGTAATGTTGATGTAGGGATCGTCTTGTGCAGCATTGTTAAAACGCGAATTTTATGAAAATATTAGTTTTTTTTTTCTTCTTCTTAATGTCTCTTAGTCCGAAACGGAACATTTTGAATAAAAGCTTTCATTTCAAAAACACAGCATTGATACAAATAATAATAATAATAATAATAATAATAATAATAATAATAATAATAATAATAAGATGCATTTTAGCAAAGACAAAGTTGTAATTACATTGTACATTGATACGTACATTTAGTGCGATGAGATATAAAATGTCTCTATGGCTTATACGAAAATGAAAACTAAAAAAATTGATGATAATTTCAATTTACTTATAAACAGTATCAATTTATTGATGATAAAAAGTTGTATTGTTACTTATAAATTCATACGAACGATCAATTGTTGGAAAAATTGCAAATATAGTGAAGGAAATTGTGCATCTTGGTTTGCAAATTTTTGAATGGTTCATTAGTCGAATGACAAAGATAATTGTGGAAATGTGCTCTACTCCGTGAGAACATCGAAATCATATATTTATTTGTCCAAAATAATATTTGGATGATTGAGATATTAAGGCCTAAAGTAGGTGAGTTGAAGTTGAAAAAGTGGGTTTGTCCCACACTGGAAAGAAAGCAAAAACAAAGCTAGTTTATATACAAGCTCCTTTCTCCTATAGAGTAAGCTTGTATAGTATAGAGGCTTTCTTTCGTACGCATGCCTGCAGGGGGTGCAAATTTCAGTTCAATTCGAGGTCCCGATAGTGGACTCGTGTGCAAGCAGTGGACTTGTTTTGCTATTTATTTTTATGATTTTTAATTTTTATTCAGAAAAGTAAGTCTTCCCATCCCCAGCGTTCATTGTCAGAGTAATTGGACGAAACCATTTTGGTTTAACAATTTAAAACCAAGGCTCGAGCTTCACAAGAAACAACCTGAAATTTTCCAGCAATCACTTTCCATCCTTGTTTACTGCATATTACAACATTCGTTCTTTGGCTTTCTTTGCATACTGTGTTGGTGATACCGTCTGAGCACAACCTCAATTCACCGGAATTCTTGAGTGCAAGACTACTCCGGTCCTCCGTTGTATCCTAGGAGACAGATGTCTGTAAACCCTCTAAGCGCTTGCGGTAAGAGGACGAATCTGTTTTAAAGACACTTTGTCTAACACAGGCCTCGAATCATACTAATAGATGATATTTTAAAATTTCAGTTTCTTTATTTTTGTCCATTTTCAGTTTATGTAATTTATTAATTTCTAATTATTGTAATAATTTTTATAACACCAATAAATCCGGTTAGACATGAATCGAAATATTGTATGGAGTGATTAAGTAAAATATATTTATAACTTACATGAGACAATTGTTGTCTTGATGGTAGGGATGATCTTGACTTGTCGTGTCCTTGAGCGAAGTCTTTTCGAACTTTTAAGAAAGTTTGATTCGCTCCAAGCCAACAACCTGTCTTTTGCCGCAAGGATAGAAATACAAATTTTTTATAACATTTTAATTTAAGTGATTATTTGGTTAGATATTCGTTAATTTATTGTACTATTTTAAAATATTTCACCTAAAGAGTTTATTTTAAAAAAAATTATATTTATAATTTTCATAATTTTTTTATCTTTATCCTCTAATTAGGTTGTAATTATTTTAGTTATACTTAATTATTTTTATAATTATGACAAACTTCAATAACACTAATATATTAGTATATTACTAACTAAATAGACTTTTTAAATGTAGAATATTTAGGTGGAACGGATGGAGTATGTGCTGTTACATTTTAATTCATTACATACTTAACACCTAATTTGAGATAAAAAAATTTACACAAAGAAGATGTATCCCAATTATTTTTTTATGAGAAGAGTAAACAGTAAAAACAATACTACGACTTATGTGTTATATAATTTTGGAAAAAAAAAATATATGTTAAATTTACATTTAAAAAGTATGGTGTCAAAAAAATTCAGATAGAACGATACTTTAGGAATGGAAGAAATAGTTTAGTATAGATTTTAAAAAAAGTAAAACTTTAACAATTATTAATTTATTGGTTTTAACATTTCGAGTTTTTTTCTTCTTCTTAAGTTTGTAAAAATAGAATTTAAAAATAAGAGAAAGGTGAAGATAGAAATAATGGGTCCAATTAGGGTATTCATCGATTCAGTTTTTGGTTTGTTTGATTTTTATTTTTTAAACATTAAAACAAAAAATCAAACTAACTAAATTTAAATTCGATTTTTGGTTTGGTTCGGTTTGATTTTTGGTTAGATTGAATTTTTGAAAGTAAAAAAAAAAAAAGTTATAGTTTGTTAAATATTGTAAATACTTTTATATTTATAAATATTGTAATCAAATAAGAAAAAGATTGAAACCGAATGGATTCGATAGAATAACCTATTAGTGTTATATTTGAGATTTTATTATTTTACTAGGAAACTTTTTGTTACTATTATGATATATCTTATAATTATTTATAAAAATAATAAAAATATATTGATTATTAGTATTATTTTATTCAATTCGTTTATCAATTTGAAAGTCAAAACCAAAAATCATATTTTATTTTGGTTTAGCCAACAAAACCAAACCGAAAACCAAATTCTAATTCGGTTTCAGTTTTTTCAGTTTGGATGGTCGATTTTTCGGTTTAATTTTCAGATAAAATCAAATATTGAACACCTCTGAGTCAAATTTCAAAACAAAATAATTCTTCCGTCTTTAATCAAGTGTCTATTTTCTAAAAAATTATTGTCCTAGAACGAGTATTTTTTTAAATAATTGTTAAATGCATTTTGTTTGCCGTAAGATAGACATTCATGTATATATAATATCCAAATAATTTAAATTAATTTTTTTTAATTAAAATAAAAAACTTTTTTTAAAAAAAGAATAATGTTAAATGGATCTGATTCAATTTAAAAGTATTTATTACTCTCTAAATTCATAAAAAAAGCTACAATTTATTGTTCATGAGAAAAGCTACAATTTTCAATAACAGATACTTTAGATAAAATTATTTTTTATTTTTTTTAATATTACAAAAATACTCTTATCAAGCAAAATAAAATTAATCTATTATGGTTTATCAGAAAAAAAAAATACACAATTAAAGACCGAATGATTATGTACTAAGACAGGTATATATTTTCATATTTTGTGGAGTAAACGAAAGAAAGAAATTCGTTCGGATCTGGAACGGTTCTCGACTACCGAGACAAGCAAGGAACTGAGGAGTGGGTGGGGTAAGAGCACGTGACACACCAGTGCACAGACAGACATAACCTTCCCCTTGTCAAGTCCCCTTTTCCTTTCTTTCATTGTCTTCTTCTTCTCCTTCCTCCCATCCTTCCTCAGTATTTAACGTTGAATCACATCATTCACCATTCATATAATACCCCAAAACCTTGTAGCTGACTCTTCTCTCTCTCTCTCTCTCCATTTTCTTCCCCTTTTTTGTAGGTGACTGTCTTAGGCTGGCATTTGGGCAATTTTTTTTATTTTAATGTTTTAATTTGGAACACGTGTTTTTGAAATGTTTCTTAGTGAGAAAATTGTCTAGTGTAATCAAGAAGGAAGGAGATAGAAAGTGAAGAATCTCTCTCTCTCTCTCTCACTCTCACTCACACATTCAATTCTACCAAATCCTCTTTTTTCTTTTTCGCTCTCCAAACCCACTACACTATAGATTGTAGATTTGATAGACTGTGTAGTTTGCTGTATCTGTTCTTTTTTTCCATTTGTAGCTTTCATTTCCCAAACAGCACTACTCAAGAAATGACTAAAGATGAAGATTTTAAGCTCCTCAAGATCCAGGTTCTTTCCCTCTCCCCCTTTCTTCTCGATAACATTCAGGGAAAATGTTTAACTACTGTAAAATTTGTTGAATAATAATGGGTTTGGATCTTTTCCCTCGGAAAAATCATCTTTACTAAATTTTGCTTCTTTACAGACTTGTATTCTCAGAGTGAACATTCACTGTGATGGCTGTAAGCAGAAAGTCAAGAAACTCCTACAGAGAATTGAAGGTTAGCCATCCTATCATTCCTGTTAACCTCACACTCACACACAAGCATACACATTTTCTCCTGTCTTTTTTTCCCTGTTTGTATTGTTGACATTTTTGTGCTTTGGATCTTCATGATCTGGGTTTCATTTGAAATAGGAGAAATTTATGAAATGTGTTGAGTTTGTGGTCCATAACAAACTGTTACTGTATTTAATTTTGGATTTTGTTTAAGAAGAGGAATTTTCCTTTCAACCTCAGAAGTTTGAGATGCTGTGTTTTTTTTCTTATAAAATTAACTTCATCTTTGAGTGTTGACTTGCACTATACAAGGTTTATTGAATTAATTTCTTAAATAAGTGTTTTTAATTGCTGCACTACCTCTGTTTTTGTAGTCATAGATTATTGTATGAATTGGCGAAATGTATGAAATGTGTCATGATTGTTGGCTTTAAAAGTTGCAATTGATGGTTGCATCATCATTAGCTCATGAAATTTGCAATGATTGTGGTCTAAAATTTGATTATTGGCTCATAATCATCATTGTATCCTTAATCCTTTACAAGTTATTTAAGAGGGTTTGACTACAGAGAGTTCCTAAATGTAAAGCCTATAAATTTTTAATCTTGCTGAATAGGTGTTTACCAAGTAAGCATAGATGCAGAGCAGCAGAAAGTAACAGTCTCTGGGAGTGTGGACTCTGAAACTTTGATCAAGAAACTGGTTAGAGCTGGTAAACATGCTGAGGTTTGGTCAAACAAGCCCAACCAAAACCAAAACCAGAACCAGAAACAAAAGGCAAATTGTACGAAAGATGACAAGAAAAATAACAACAACAACAACAACAAGTTCCAAAAGCAAGATCTGATGAAGGGCCTTGAGGCCTTCAAGAACCAGCAGAAGTTCCAATCTATGATTTCTGAGGAGGATGATGATTGCTTCGACGATGAAGAAGATGGTGGTGATGATGAGGATGGTATGAAGCTTCTGAGACAGAAGGTGGGCTTGCTCAGGCAAATGGAGGCGAGCAATGCTGCTTTGAAAAATGTTGCAGCCATGGCTGCTGGAGGTTCCAATAATGGTGGGAATGGGAAGGGAAATGGGAATGGTGGAAAGAAAGGGAACCCAAATCAGAACATGAAGGTTGGCAATGCTGGTGGTGGAATTGGGATTGATCAGAAAACAATGGCGGCAATGAAACTGAACAATCCCCATTTGGTTGGAGAGGGGAAGAGGGGGAATAATAATAATGACATCAATTCTATGTTGAATCTTGCTGGATTCCATGGAAATGGAGCTGCTGCTTTAGGTGGCAATTCCAATGGTCTTGGAGGAGGTGGAATTCAAATCCCACCAAACAGTGGATACCAAGGATCTGCAGCAGGCACCACAGGGTTTCTCCCCCCAAATGGTGGAATGGCAACAGGTGGGGGGCAGCAGCATCAGCACCCTTCAGCCATGCTGATGAACATGAATCAGCAGTTCAACAACCACCCTGCTGCTGCTGCAGCAATGATGATGAACCTGCAGAACAGGCAACAAGCCATGCAGCAACAACAACTACTACAACAACAGCAGCTACAGCAACAACAGCAAGCTCAAATGATGTATCACAGGTCTCCCATCATTCCTCCAAGCACTGGGTACTATTACAATTACAATCCTGCCCCTTTCACATACCACAACACTGATCAGCAGCCAAACTACAGTAGTAGTAATGGTGATCATTCTGCTACACACCACATGTTCAGTGATGAGAACACAAGTAGCTGTTCAATCATGTAAGGGATGATAATTCCAGGGGTAGAATTGGAATTTTGGTCAGACTTCTCTTTTGCAGTAGTATGGGCAAGGATGGAGGAGGGGGATGTGTTTCAGTGATGTTTTTTTTTTTTTAGTGATCAGTTTTTGTGAAGAAGTTGTCAGTGTGTTGGTCAAAATTAACTCCTCTCTTGTTGTCATTTTGCTCTTTGTTTGTGAGCAAAAATATCAACAAAGTTAGTATATATATGTATAATTAAAGGAGTGTGGAATTTTTATTCTAGTTTGATGTAGTAATGTTATTACTAGGATTTACTTTATGGGTTTGAGAAGTATAGTCAACTTAGATGTTTCAAAAAGTGTGTTTTTCTTTAGTGGTACTTGACAGACAAGGTGTGACATTGGTTAGTGTAAAGTAGTGCAGAGACATGATGCAGGGGAACAATTGGGTTGACACAGTAACACATTTAAGTGTGTGGTACATATATAATTTTAATATGAATAAATAAAATAAATGTGAGGGGATGTTATGGGGGTTGTTTGTTTGGTAGATGCGAATGTTATGTGACATTCTGTGTCACCATGTTCGGACACAAGTGAAGTGAGGTAACATTGCAACAAATAAAAAAAACCCTCTTGTCCTTCGTCATTTTTTTCATTGATAATATATATCTTTTTTAACCATTCTTTTCATTGATAATATATATCTTTTTTAACCATTCTTAAAAGAGATAGCGCCACTCTTTTTTATTAATACACACCTAAAATAAATTATAAAAATATTATTATTTTATTAGACATAAATATCTTTTTTTTTTTACTAAATACACTCACCTTTATATTATGACACCTACTAAACTTCTAAATACACCATTTACTTTTTTTTTCTTCCTTTCTTCTTCTTCTTCCCCACCCCTCCCTCTTTTCTCTCCAGTGAACCCCTCCCGGCAACCCATTAAACCCCCCCCTCCATTTCCTTCTTTCAAACCTATCCATTCTCCCCCCTCCCCCAAATTTTTTTTCCCTTTCTTTCCTTCTCCCCTCCACTCTCCCTTCTCTCATTCTTTCCCTCTACCCACCCCTTGAAAAATTCCGGCCATCGATTTTTTGTTCGGGACTAAGTTACCGAACAATCGGGGATTGTTCGGTTGACCCTAACTAAACATCACAGTGATGTTCGGTAAGGGCCAACCGAACAACTTCCGATTGTTCGGTAGCTCAATCCCGAACAAAAAATCGCCGACCGATTTTTTTTTTTTCAAAGGCTTCAAAGAGGACGGTGGAGAAAAAGGGAGGGGGGGTTTCAGCCATGCCGTGTGTGTGTAGGGGGTTAGGTTTAGAGTGAAGGAAAAAAAAAAAAAAAGGGAATGAGGGAGAGAGTGGAGGCTGCGGGAAGGGGAGGAAGGGAAGGGGGCGGGTTGTGTGTGTGTGGGGGGGGAGGTTGGGTTAGGTTTAGAAAAATGAATTATTTGGGAAGGGGTAATATAGGAAATGTTGGGTGATGTATTTTAAAATTAGATTGGTGTAGAATTAGTGAAAGAGGTGTATTAAGAGAAGTGGTGTATTAATAGAAAAATGTGGTGCTAATAGTGTCACTCTTCTTAAAAAATAGTTCATCTTTTATTTTAGGTTGTTTTAAACAAATGCATTTCTTTTCTTTAAATTTATTTTTATTATTTATTTTGATTTAATTTTCACTTTAATTGATGAATCCTACTCTCACATGGGTATTATGTGCCCTTAGACACAAGTTAACAAGACTCGATTGATAATAGAGTCAATTATCATCTTTTAATTTGTAAAACAAATTAAACAAGACTTTTTTTTAGGAACAGTGAGGTCTTGATTGGTACACGGAAATGGAATCAATTCCGCGGAATTGATTCCATGGAATAGATTAATAACGTTTGGTAGTGCAAGAATTATATTTGGAATAGGAATGAATTACTAAAATCTTGGAATTAATTACTAAAATTTATGGAATCACAATTCTGATGGAGGAGGTGGGATTTGAATTTCTAATAGTTAGAATCCATATAAAAGGACGATAATATCATTCTATTAGGTGAAGTATTTGCTTTATATTTATAACTTCATTTGATTTCAACTACTTTACGGCGTTCATATTTACTCCTCCTCGCTGTCGTTGTTCTTGGGCTCTTCATGAGATTTTTCTAACTCTTCCTATTTGATTTAATTTGTAAATAATAGTTTATAGTTTTATGATTGTAGTATTAATTTTTACGTTTGAAGCATTCTTTAGAATTGATTAATCTTACAAGATTTAGATTAAATACACCATAAGAATTTATTTAAAAAATTGGCACGCTTTGCATGACAATTACGCAAAATAGAATGATAATGGTTTTTGTTTGGAACTATATAGGAGAATAAAATAGTAATTATTTTAAATAAGTAATCACTCATACTTTTCTCGAATGATTTCAAATTGTTAAATTATTTTATTTGAACTAGTTTCATTATAACAATAGTTTTTTTTTATTTAATAAATTTTTCTTGCTTTAATGATGTTGGATAATTTAATTTTTTCACCAAAATTGAAAAAGATGATCGAAGAGCCTTTTATTTTGTGGTAATAATGAAACTAGTTCAAGTACTTGTATATATTGGGGTAATGTTGTCAATTACCTTAATTTTATCTTTGCATTCCAAGTTGTTTTGTTTCTTACCAAACAATATAATAGAAAATTGTACTACATTAGTAATCACATTCTTTATGCTACCAAACACTTTCTAGGAATTATTTTCTTATCTATTTCTGTGGAATCTCATTGCTAGTAATCAATTTTGTGAAATTAATTTTATTTTTGTGTACCAATCGAGGCCTGAAAGTAGTTAAATAGCCTTCTTTTGTATGCATAGAAAGTAGCTTGAAAAATTGTATAATTTGTTTGAAAGATTTGTACATCTGAGCTATAGCAATTTGGCCCCCGCTCGTGGTCTTTCTTTCCCAAAAACTCTATCCAGTTCTGGATCTTGATGGAAACCCCCCCGGTGTTTATTTGTTTTGTTTTCTTGTCCTCTAGTTTGTTATATATGGCTATATTGTAGATCTGTAGTGCCCATTTTACAATTAGGGCATGACTGGCGCAAGAAATATGGGCCAAATCTCTATTCAATAATAAGTTTTAAGCTAATGAAATGAAACTTATTCAAGTGTATCAAGCCCCAGATTCTTAGAGCAGAGTGGTCAACCATAGGTTTCACTAACATCAAATTGGGTCTTCTCCCTCTCCATTTGTCACACGGATATTACACAGCGAAAATGTCAAAGCCCAAGTCGGTTTACTAGCCCAATCATGGACCTATAGCCACACTACTGCTGAATCCACAAGTTCAATAATTGTAATGGTTTCTGGAAGAACGACATGGGCCAAATTTGAGTTGGTCAACCAGTACGGCTCGTACATTGGATTTTTGGGTAAAATGTTGACCACAGAGTGTGGATCAAATTGCAACAGACAACCCAACAAACTATGGGATTTATCAATCGGGGCAACATCATACCACACATTAACCTTATAAGACCTTCCAATAGATAAAGTCCAGGACACGATGACTCACAGTGAGAGAATTACCATTTTGCAACCATGCCAGCTTGTACAGTTTGGGGTGATGCTCAGTAGATAACGCCAATTTTTGAACTGCGTCTGCTGCAATCACGTTCTCACAAGAGTCCGAATCAATAATAAATTTACACACTTTGCCATTAAATGTGCAAGAAGATTGAAATATAGTGTGCCTCCGCAAGTTTGAGATGTCCTGCCGAGGAGCTAAACAAGAATGGCGAAGAACTAGAGCTGGGCCAAAATCCCCTATCAATTGTTCCTCTGGTGTTTGGTTGTCGCCTCTAACATCAAAAATAGGTGGTCCGTTATACTCCGTATCCACTTCTTCATCTACCAAAAGACTTCTTTTTGGGCATGCTGCTTGGCGGTGTCCGTACTCCCCACAAGAGAAACACGGACCAGCCATTGGTCGAGAAGAAGAAGAAGCAGCCAAGGACCCAGCTGATGGCTTTGGGGTTAGTCCAGGATGTGCATTGTATGGTGTGCGCTGCTAGTGGGGGGACTGCCTCGTACTAGCAGGCAATAAATCAACCTTAGCCTGACTACTCGGTGGGAACACATGCGCACGTCTCTGCAGTTGTTTCTTCAGCAATAAGGCACGCTGGTGTGCTTCTGACACTGAGACGGGTGAAAACAAATTAAGCACATCCTGAAAGGGAAGACGTAATCCTCCAATGTAGCATGATACCAACTACTCGGTCGTTTCAACAATACCATTACGAGTAAGCAAGAAATAAAATTATTCAGAATAGCACCGACCCCTCTTGCTTATGGTTCAACTCATCCATGAATGCTTGCAACCATATCATTTCTTTGATTGCTTCGGAGACAACAACATATTCAGCTTCAGTGGTCGAGAGGGCAACAATCGGTTATAATTTCGAGACCCAGCATACTGTAGTACAGCCCAACGTATAGACACACCCAGTAGTACTCTTTCGCCCATCCATTTCGCCGGCCATATCAGCATCTACTTAACCTTGTAGCCTAAAGTTATTCCTCTTGAAGCACAAAGCCATATTGGCAGTTCTTCACAAATATCTTAGTATCCACTTCACTGCCTCCTAATGCTGCTTCTTTGGATTGCTCATATATCCACTAATAACTCCCACCACTTGTGCAATGTCAAGTCTTGTACACACCATTGCGTACATAAGGCTGCATATGGCTGAAGCATAAGGTACCTTAGCCATGTAGTTGCATTCCTCTTTCGTCGTTGGGGATTGCTTCTTTGACAACTTGAAGTGACTAGCCAAGTGATCGAGTACTCATAGGTTTGACATTCTACATGTTGAATCTGCTCAAAACCTTCTTCACATACTCCTCTTGCGATAATCTCAGTTCCCTACTATACCTTGTGATTCTCATGCCAAGGATTTGATTTGCGGCACCCAAATCCTTCATAGAAAACTCCTTTGATAGTTCCCTTTTTAACTTGTCAATCTCTGGTTTGCTTTCACCTGCTATCAACATATCATCAACGTATAGCAGCAAGATTGTTGGTCCTTCCCATGATTTATTTAAAACCATTCTATCTTCAAAATCCTCAGTAAAAGCTCTATATTTGTTGTTGGCTAACCAAGTAACCCATCTTTTAACAAAGGCTGCTGATGACTCATACATCAGTCATTGATTCCAAGTGTTATGTCATTCTATGTTGGTTGCTGATTTATAGACTTTTATTTATTAGTCGAGTTAATGCAGCCGATATCAAGTGACTGATTAAGACTTAAATATTTTTCAAGTCAGTCACTGATTAAATGACATTAGGATAGTAGCCTTCATCATATCCTTGTCTTATCTCTTGAAAGTGAACTGATCCTCAAACAGAAGCTTACATGATAAGCATTCGTAGTTATTTTGAATTTGTGACAGGATTTAGCGTGTTTTTCAAACTTAATTTTTGCTTTTCATTTAATGTACCCTAACACACTTTCCCTTCTAAGCTTTTTGCTTTATTTCAGAATGAAAAGACAGGTTTCAACCTACCTCTTCTGAGATAGCACAAAGCTCAAGAAATAGTTGTTCACCACGTTTGACCTGCTCTACATCAAAAAATTTAATGCAACGTTAAACATTATCAATTGTGTCCAACGACAACTTCTCTACCTCCGAGTATTTCAAGCCTAAGGAGCATTGAAAAACAAAAGCTGGAGTTTTACAAAAGTTCAAAAGCATTCAATACTCTCAAGAATTCTGAAGCTTCATTCAAGAGCAAAATACGTAGATTATTTATTGTTATTTCTCATTTGTTGTATTCTCTTTAGTTCAATTATTATTTGAATCTCTCTCAACTACTTAGTTATTGAAAGATCATTTATTGTAACATACGCAATTGTTTTGTTCCTTGTAACATACAATTTTCATAAATTTCACAGGTCCTTGTTGTACACTGATCCGTTAGTGATCATTTAGATTATTAATATTAGTGCACTTCAAAAATTAAAGTTTGACCAACTTAGTAGTGGATGTAGCATTTTTCATATTGTGAACCACTTTACATCTTATGTTCTTTACTGCTTGTTTTATTGATCAAACTGACCACAGCTTTAAGCACTTCATTACTTAAAGCTTCTGTCAGCCTTTGTTAGATTATTTCAGTCTAACCTTCACAACTGTTCATTTGTTTTACATATCAGTAGCTCACTTCATTGATCAATTGGCTGATTGTCTTAGAAACACTTTTTCGCTACCAAAGTTATAAAAGGTTTTAAAACTTACAAAAAGATTTTATAAGGCTATTCACCACCTCTAGCCTTACTATATTTACCTCAAGTGGACCTACAAAATTTTTGTATGAATCACCAAGTATCTTCTTGTAGCAAGAATGATCAGCTCCACATCGAAGAAACTCATTACTGTTCATAAACCCATCGAACTTCCTGTACCACTGTCTCGGTGCTTGCTTCAACCCGTACAAACTCTTCAATAGTTTACAATCCATCTTCCCATTCCCACATATCTCGAGTCCTTGTGGCTGCGACATGTAGAGTTCCTCCTCCAATTCTCCATGAAGAAAGGCAGTCTTCACATCTAGTTGTTCCAAGAACAAATCTTCCTTTCCCACTAACCCAAGTAGGATTTGGATGGTATTTAATTTTACCACCGGAGAGAAGATTTTGGTGTAGTCAATGCCTTCATTTTGCTGAAATCCCTTAACTACTAGCCTTGCCTTGTACCGTATACTACCATTGGCTTATTCCTTGAGCTAATACACCTACTTGTTGTGCAAAACTTTCTTCCCCCTCGGTAATTCGGTGAGTTGCCATGTTATATTAGTCATCAATGAGTCCATCTCGTCTTTCATAGCTAGCTCCCACTTGACTGAATCCATGGCCTCCTCGTAACATTCTGGTTCTCCCTTGTCAGTCAATAAGATATAGTTTAGTGCCAGAGAATACCTTGCTAGTGGTTTTATAATTCTACTAGATCTCCTAAGCTTAGTAGGAGAAGTGTTTTGTTCCATTGTAGGAGCTTCAGTTTCCTGATTTTCAGCCATTGTTTTTTCGGTTTCAACCTCTGGTAGATCACATAATGGGATCCCACTCCCACTATCCCCGGATTACGTGCTTTCCGAATCTACACTTGCTTTATTCTTATACAAAGCATTCTTATTAAAAATTACATCCTTGCTCCTAATGATCTTTCGATTTCGATCATCCCATAACCGATAACCTAACTCGGTGTCACCATAGCCAATGAAAAAACACATCTTGGACTTTGCATCCAATTTACTTCTGGCAATAGAATCAATATTCATATAGGAGACGCAGCCAAATACTTTCAAAAAAGAAAGGTCTACTTTCTTTCTGCTCCAAACTTCTTCTGGTAGCTTGAAATCTAACGGAGTGGACGGTCCTCGGTTAATTAGAAAGGCAGCAGTATTCACAGCTTCAGCCCAAAACATCTTGTGCAACCCTGAGTGCAATCTCATGCTTCTAACTCGCTGATTAAGAGTCCGGTTCTTCCTTTCCGCCACGCCATTCTGTTGCGGTTTCCCCGGGATTATTTTCTTCATCTTAATATCGTTCTTTGTGCAATATTGTTTGAAATCTTCATCAATATACTCACCACTATTATCCGACTGCAAACACTTTACCTTCAAATCTGTCTCGTTCTCTACCATTGATCTTGATGAGCTCAAGATTTCCACGAATTTTTCCCTTTATTTTGTGTTATTTTAGAGTTAAATATGCTTGGAAATATTATTATTTGTGTATTTGTGCTTCAATGTAGGTTTCCAAGATATTAACGAGCTTTCATGGAGTTTAGCACAAAATTAGAGGCAATTTCGGGCTTCAAGATTGAGCTGCAAATAATTTCGTCAAAGTCCGTCAAGTGTTGCAAGGCAAAATGAACTAACGGTGGGCTAACAGAGCTAACGGAGGACTAGATTGAGAAGCCTGGAGGAGGAAGGACTTCGGGAGACATTCTGAAGACATCAGGGGCACCGGAGCAAATTACCAAACCCTTCATTAATGCGGTGGCAGCTTCTTAGGCTGCCACGTAGCCCTGCCCATCAGCAGACACGCGTCCCAGCTCCTGGAGCTTGGCTGATCCGGCCCACTTCCCTCCAATTCAGCCCATCTCCCCTCACACCTTGACCCATTTACCCACCAGCTCATCCGCTCCACCAGCCATCCTCCATGACCCATTAGACATCCCCATCCAGCCCACTTCCTCACACACTCCAGCCCACGAACGCCACCCAGATCAGCCATGTTCCAGTTCAGCCCCAGCAATTCTCCTAGCTCTTTTCAGCCCCTAAAGCTTCTAATTAATTCCCATTTTGCCACAAGCTTCCTTGATACTCTTCTATCTTCATTTAAATATCTCCAAAGCAGCCCCAAATTAGAAAAGAAGTCCCCTGTTGGGGCAAAAACGCCCCTTTGGGGCAGCAGCCTTTCTCCCCCAAAAATCTCTCTCCACCATTGAAGCTTGATCAACTTTGAAGGTTTGGAGCTTCAAATCAAGGGCCAACGAAGCATCTACAAGTGATTTCAACCCCGGATCTCGGCATTGCTCGCGGCTTTGTCGGTTAAATTCTTCCAATTTATATTTTAGATATTTTCTTGGGTTGAATGATTTTGTAATTGTGGAATTGGTTTTGTGCTTTAATGATTTATGGAAAGCAATTATTTTTCTATGTCGTTGTAGTGTTTTAATTTTATCTCTCTCTCTATTTAGTATACAAGCATGCTAGGTTATTAATTTGTGGGCTTAATGCTTTTAATTAATTGGCCATTAATTAAATGATTTGAGAAATGTTTGGATCCGCGAGAGCTACCTTGCATTTCGGACCGAACAAATTAGTAGTTGGTGCCTGGAAAACACCCATAGCCATGGGAGTACTTGTTTTGTGAAGCGATCACTCCACCGAGAGGTAGGAAATTAGGGTTTTTAACCACTTTTCACTACAAGAAAAGGGGGCAACTGAAACGGAAAATTACAACCGAACTCAGTTCGGTTGCAAGTTAAAAAACATGCAACTGAAATTGCAACCGATTTAATGTGCGATGAGAATTGTTACCGACTTTACGACAGAAACTACTTCAGGCACAAGACTTTTTCGTGGGAATAATTGGAGGGAAATATGGCGCCCAACTGGAAACAGATATTGCAACCGATGCACTTTTGTTTCAAAGTTTCCGTATCAAGTTCAGTTGCAATATTAATATATATATTTTAACTTTTATTAAATAAAATAATATGGCAACAACAACATCGTTTCTTTAATCAGCAACTAATTTTCACTCCGTCGCAAGAAGCCCTAACTTATACGCTAAATCATTATCCCTGATCCACCAATTTATTTCCCTTTGCTTTTGCTCTTCATCTCTCCTCCATCATTCGATCTCTCCTCTAATCTAGCAAACTTACCGGCGAACCTTTCTATGGTCGTCAAACTCATCGTCACTCTCTGATCCGAAGACTATTCATCCCGGTTAAATACGTCGGCTTTAAAGATCCTGTGCCTTTCATCAATTAATTTACCCAGGTTTTCTTTCAATTTCACTTTCGTACTTCATATTATTGTATTTGCTTGGTTAAACACTCCAGATTTGTTGTATTTGCTTGGTCAATTTCACTTTCTTAGTCACTTTATTCATTCAATTTTACCCAGGTTTCCTTTCGATTTCACTTTCTTTACTTCAGGTTAATTTTTCTCTTGTTTCATAATTGAAAAGCTTTAATTTCAATTACTTATATGTTACCTGTACAAGATTGCAGACTTGTACCTATAAATTAGCTACTTAGCATCGTTCTGGCATGTGGAATTGATGATTTTTAAAGGATATATGTATGTATGTATATATATATATATATATATATATATATATATTGTGTTTGGTAATCAAAATGCCATTAAGCAACAAAAGGGTTTCGGGTAATACACTATGGTTCACACTTTTATGAAGAAGTATAATCTGCCATATGTATACAACTTGTAAAGAAGATTTGTAAAGAGGTATATAATTAGCGTACGTACATTGAGCCTATCCTTATAGAAAGAAATAGTCAGCCCATAATCTGAATCACGAGTGCCACCATTAAAAAGTCATCATATGTTAATTACACATTTTCTTTTTTAGTTTGTAACTTATGGATTTTTCATGTGACTTAAAGTCTAGCTATGATGTCAAATGTTTGATTTAGAATCAAAACTTTGTTTGTGAATGTGTAGTAAAATTGTTAGAACCTCTTATGAATAATTATGCATTTTTCAAGCAGTTAGTAAAGCATCCATGAATTTTATCTTTTGTCAAGGCTACTTAATTGTGGACATATTAAGCTAGTTGTCATCTAAAGTATGAACATGTCAAAGGCCTAGCTGGGTGAAGCATTAGCATTAGCATTATGTGAGCCACACCAGCACTTTTTATGTTTCTTATTATTGAATAGTTTTGTTGCCTTGCAAGATTGATTCCATGTAACTTAGTGGACTTTATCAAGTGACATCTAGCTAATTGTTGTTGAGATAAGCCCCGATCAGACAGAAAACAATAGGAAAAAGTTGAGGGGAAAAGAATATAAGAGACAGTACTGCAGTTTTTTAATTTCATTTTTCTCTTTTTTCTAGTTGGCTTCGTGATGTCTTCCCCCCTCCCCCTCCCCCTGCCTTTCCCCTTCTTTTTGTACTAAATTGGATTTATAAGGCCCAATTAATACAATAAACTTGGGCATGGTGTTAACCTAGAAATTTTACTAGCCATCATTTATTATGTCTACTTAAAGACAGTCAGGATAGCTAATACTTGTAGTCACTTTATTCTCTTAATGAAAGTTGCTTCAAAGTGACTTAATTGCATGGATAAACTGTTGCTTTTGTTATTTTATTTCTCTATAGAACTGTTTTGTTTGGAAAGCTTGATTCATCCAAAAACAAGGTAGACCACTTATGTAATATTCGTAGGATTAGTGTGTTCAGCCAAGAGATGCTGCATAGTTTCAGTGCTGGAGACTATGAAGACATATTCGGCACAGGATGGTCTAACTGAAGAGGCCTTGGTTACCAAGCTTCGTACTTCTTAGTACCATCATTTGTTTTTGCATACATCGCTGAAACAAAATTCTTCAGGTAGCTATATTTTCCTATATTTTTGGATGTCTCATGACTTATAGCAGGACTTGGTATTGATGGAACAATTTGATGGCATAGTGAGATGAAATAGCCTATTTTATTTAATAATAAAAAAAGAAATTTTCTGTATTAGATTCCAGTGCGTTATTCAATTGCATTTGTGAGCTTTTTGTTTAAGCATACCTCGAAATTGTCCCTTTTTTCATTAATCTTCTCTTGATCCCTTTAATTATTATCATAGCAAGTCTTGTTCCTGTTTCTCTCCATAAAACTTACGACTATGATTATCTTTCATTTGTTTACTCAGGTATGCTAGGGATCTTCTTCGGAATCTTCCTGCATATGCAATCACATCTACGATTCAAGGTTGGTGCCTTACTGGCATAGTATACCTTTTACTGTAAATGGTGTATATTTTTCTTGATTGTGCTATAGGATGATTATTTGTTGGTGAATTATAAGAAAGAGTTACTATTTTATAGGCTAATTGCATTTTAGGGTTTGATGATTAACTTTCCTTCTCTCTCTCTTTTTTTTTTTTGCAAATTAGGGTCCAAAGTCCCAAATTTGGTCAAATGGGTTCCATTCTTTCATTTTTCGTCTCCAAATGCCAATAATTTTAGTCTTTTAAAGTGTAACCAATCTTGTAATATATGGTCCTAAGTCAAAAATTTGATTAAATGGGGTCCATTCTTTCATTTTTATCTCAAAAATCCAAATTTCGTCTTTTAGATTCTATTAAAGCAAAGGGGGTTAGACAATGCTTAGATGAAGAAACATTTTGGATAATATGCATATTTCGATTGAAGTACTATAAATGTACTTCTAGTTATTTCGTAGGTACTAAAGGGAACTTTTGTAACTTGCTATGTTTTTCATAGGCACCAAATTTGTATGTGCCTGTATAAAATCTTATTGTGTGATAGATTAAGACATCGAAATAGTAGAATTATGGTTCTTTTGGTTAAAATTCTTTGGTTACGTATGGTCAACATCCACTGTATTAAGTGTGGAAGGTCAGTGTTTCTCAAACAATCTTGGAGCGTTGGATCTATAGGCCGAACTGAGTCACGTTTCTAGATTTGTTAATCATTAAGTGCTCCTTGGTACTACAGGAGATGGGAAATGATTAAAGAAAAAAATGTGCATTTTACTTGATGCAATTAAAGAAAAACGTGTCATAGTTTTATCATTGAGTTGCCTATCAAAATGTGTTTAATTCTTCCAAAAGAGAAGAAGACTATTTACTTTCATTTTACTTGATGCAATTATCAAATTCTGGAGCTGTTAGTTTAATTAAGTCTTCTTTGGTTAACTTTACTTAACTAGCCACATAATAATAGGATAAATTCCAGCAGTGGCTTCATTTGTTGGACGTGCTTGATTAACTCGAAACTAAGTACTACATTATTGATTATGTTGGGGTGAATGTATATTTCTTTGCCATCTGTCAGTGCTCGTTTTACTTTATCATGGTACAGGTTGATCTGCAATTAGATTATTCTTGTATACGAACCAATATCTTCAGTTGTGCTTGCTAGTTGATATGATGCCACTCACTTAATAATGTTGTTTATGATGGCCTATCGCTTCAAGAACTTCTGGTAATCAGAATGCACTGTCTCATTATATCCTTTTGCGCCCTCCATGTGTAGGTCGGAAATCGCTTGCTAGTCTGTGGAAGAGAGTGATGGTTGGGCCTTCAAGTGATAAGGACTTGCTAAGAATAGTGAAGGCATGGTATCCAAATTTCATGATGTTGCGAAAAAGCTCGTAGGTATGTGAGTTTATCTACAGATGGTGGTAGCGAGTGTACCGTGGGAAGGAGATTTCGTGGTGAGAGTAGAGCTTCGCGACCACCTGAATGTCTGAACACACAGTGTAAATGGAGCAAATGAAAGCAGATTTCCAGTTGTAACTGCATGAGGCAATTCGATCACTCCAGCTAGTTTATCAATTTGACAATGAATGTATCTTTGAAACATGTTTGACTTTAGATGTTAACTTTTATGTGAAATGTTCAATCAGGTACAATTGAGAAATATTTGTAGTTTCAATATCAGTAATATTTTTTTTTTCAAGAAATAATTTTTTGCAAATAAATGTTATGTGAAATGTTCAATAAGGTACAATTGAGAAATATTTGTAGTTTCAATATCAGTAATATATTTTTTTTCAAGAAATAATTTTTTGCAACGGAATTTACCGTTGCAATGATTAATCAATTTTTTTTTAAAAATTTGGTTACAAAATAAAAACAGAGATATTTGTTGCTAATTGTAACAGAAAAATTGAAATGGAAAAATCAGTTGAAATATTGAAACAGAAATAAATTCGTTGCTACTTGCAACGGACGTCAAAATAGCCCTGTGAAGCATCTTACAACCGAAGTTGCAACTACTTTTATCCGTTGCATATATCTAGCAACAGACTACAAATCCGTTGCAAGTTTGCGACGAAGATATTGCGACCGATTTTGAAACGGACGTTTTCCGTTGCAATTGTCATTTTGTAACGGATTTTCATAATTTGCAACGGAAAATTCCGTTTCAGTTGCCCTGTTTTCTTGTAGTGTTTGATGTCCCGGTTACCGGCATGCCTTGTAGAAAAATAGAGAGATTATTTTTCTACCCACTATTATCCATATTCTTGGTATTTATTGTGTGCTCTTAATGCTTCCGATGGGTTCGCTACCCATTAGATGATTTCTAGAATTATAGGGTAAGATGCGAGAGCCCGTCCTATTAATTCGGATAACACAATAATTATCTATGGCTTGACCGAGAGGTATCGAGCGTTCTTAGATAGTCATGGGGTTCGTTCTTAGATAGTCATGGGGTGCTTGATCGATAATGCAGCTATTCTTTTCTTGCTATAAGATGCGAGAGCCCGTAGTAGGGATTGATAGCTAGACTTGCTATAAGATGCGAGAGCCCGTAGTGAATATCATTAACGTGCACCCGACTACCAAGACTTGAGTAAAAGGAGAGTAGAGAGAAGATTAAATTAATCACGAGCTAGACTAGAAAATATTGCATTCCTAAAATCCTATATTTTATCTTGATTTGTTGTTGACAAACCATTTTGCGACGTTGTATATATCAATTGCTTTATTTTATTTTTAGTTATTTTTAGTTTTTATTCTCAATTTATTTTCGCTCAAATATAATTAGCTAGCTCAATTTCGGTACTTAGTTGGAGTGAAAATTACGTGCATTCCCTGTGGGATCGATAACTCGTACTTATGTACACTTTATTACTTGATACGGCAGGGTACTCTTGCCCTAGTTGTTGCAATTTAATTTGCAGCACATCAGCTCTCCACCTCTTGAAAGCAACAAAAACTTCAGATTTATATTTCAAAAAGTAAACCCATACTTTTTGGCTTGAGTCATCGATGAATGTCACATAATAGCTGGAACCTCCCACGGAACTCACGGTAGTCGGACCCCAGATATCCATATGAACCAACTCTAGCTTCCTCACCTTTGGTTCTCTCCCCGTCTTAAAGAAGCTCACCTACTTCTGTTTTTCGAAAATAGAGTCTTCACAAAGGCTATGCTCCACAGCTTTTAATCTTGGTAGTTGTCCTCGAGAATGAAAGATCTTCATCCCTTTCTCGCTCATGTGTTCGAGCTGATATTTCCATTGCTCCGAACTAATACACCTGGCAACTGCGACGGTGTCCCTCATGTTGGAATTGATGTAAAGGGTTCCAGTTTTCGAACCTCGAGTGATGACCATAGCTCCCTTTGTGATCTTCCAACCACCGTTATCAAAAGTCACGTTGTGTCCGTCGTCGTCCAATTGCCCGACCAAGATAAAATTCCGTATCAACTTCAGTACATGCCTAACATTGGTCAACTTCCATGCACTCCCGTTAGGCGTCTTCAAAGTCACATCGCCAATACCAACAATATCCAAGGGCTCTCCTTCAGCGAGATAGATCCGCCCTTGATTCCTGGCGGCATAATTTTACATGATATTTCGATGAGCTGTAGTATGAAACGAAGCTCCCGAATCTATAACCCACAAGTTAAGAGAACTATTGACGGTCAAGATCAAAGCATCGGCTAATTTATATATAGCTGCATTCGCCGAATCACTTTTGTTTTCTTCTTTTCTTTTTGGGACAATACAGTTCCTATCGTAGTGGCCTGGCTTACCACATCTTCAACATCCGCTCGGTTTGTTATCCTGATTCGGAGACTTGTTTTTTCCATTCCTCTTGTCATTTTTCTTTTTCGAGCTTCTCCTTTATTCCATGATATTTTGATGAGCTGTAGTATG
Organism: Platycodon grandiflorus; assembly: GCA_016624345.1. Lineage (NCBI taxonomy): Eukaryota > Viridiplantae > Streptophyta > Magnoliopsida > Asterales > Campanulaceae > Platycodon > Platycodon grandiflorus. The sequence goes on from CM028368.1 coordinate 46,012,416, forward strand.
AAACGAAGCTCTCGAATCTATAACCCACAAGTCAAGAGAACTGTTGACGGTCAAGATCAAAGCATTGGCTAATCTATATATATATAATGACAAATGCAATTTAGTCTACTAAATATAACAGTTTTCCGCCTAAAACAGGTTTCTAAAAACGGAACAACAGATACAATGTCTAATCTATCATATTGGAATACTAAAAGCTTATTAATTTAATAAAAATACATAATACATTTGATTATTGCTGTAAACTTAATCAGTCAAAATTTGTTGATTTCACAAAGCCAGTATCCCTTTGGTTTCCAATGTCCCTTCAATTTCCCAAAGCTCTATATTTAGCCTTTCTGAACTTCCCATTCTATTTCTCTCTCCATCTCTCGTTCCCCTGTGGACTTATTCAACCATATTTTAAGTTTCACGACAGCTCCCACAATAAGTATACTGCAGGATCTTTACCTTCTTGCTCAAACGTGGAATAGTTGCATCACCTTCATTTGGAATCTAACAGATTCGCAGGATCAGTCCCAAGCTCTGATTCGTAATCTCTCGGATCTATTGACATTAGACATCAGTGGCAACAACTTGCCATGTCTGGCAGTACCCCAATTCCATAGGTAAACTCCTTAACTTGAGAGTTCTCATGTTGAGAGGAAACAATTTTAGTGGTTTGATTCCAAGACAATTGTGTTAACTCTCTTTCCGGGTCCAAAACTCTCTTCTTACAAAAAATTTAAGCAATAAAACCTGGTTTGGCATGAAATCCAAGAGAAATGGTATGAAATCAACCTGGTTTCCTTCTTTGCAAGTCTTATTGCAACATACAGTGGCCTTCTTTGTGGGATTTACTTCCTTCTTAACTCTCTCCGTAAGCTGTTATTCTTATTGAACAAGTAGCTATTCTGGTAAATAGCTTGCTCAATTGTAAAATAAGCTGAAAAATTAGTTGTATCAGTGAAGATATTGCTCAAATCACTTTTAACTATATATGTTATTATATTTTAGTATTGTAGTACATATACCTAATTGTTCTTAGTGACCATATGAAAATTTCAGAAAAGGACACTCAATTCGGGGGAGTATAGTCAGATATCATCAAATTATTTCCATATAATCACGATAACTAGAGAAAGAAGTCTGAAGTGTGTTCATTGAACAAATAAATAAAACCAAGGGGAAAGGGGCTAACGAAAAATTAAGGATAATGAAGAAGAGTGTGAGTTAAAGGGCTAAATCAGCCAAGTCAAAAGTTCTTGAAACAGCTTTGCACCAGGATTCCACCTTCTTCTTCCGCCATTCCTCGCCTAACATAGGATGGATGAAAGTTGTATCTTTCTTCATCCTTTCCCCAGAAGAAAATATCTCATCTTCTGTCCAAACACCAACAACTAACCCAGCTATATAGGCTGCTCCAAGAGCTGTCGTCTCTATGTCAGCTGGCCTCACACCACGGGGTTACCTAGCAAGTCTGCTTGCATATCGTAATAAACAACGGTTAGAAATGGTAATTAAACGCTGATTACTCAATTTCTAAGAGATTCAAAATGCAAAAGTCACATCTGAGATTAGAATATGAAAGCAGAGAAACAGACCTGTATTTGCATAAGGGTGTTATTGACGGTAGCACCCCCATCCACCCTAAGCAAGAACTCCCCTTTCTCATTTTTCACTTTTTCTCTCCTGCATCCTTGTGCATTGAATCCAACACATCCTTCACCTGAAAACACATACTTTCAAGCACTGCCCTCACAATATGAGACTTATTTGTAAACCTCGTAATCCCAATGCAAACTCCACGAGCATCATCAAGCCACCACGGTGCAAAGAGTCCATTAAATGCCGGCACAAAATAAACTCCCCTGGAAGAATCAACCTGCAAAGCCAACACCTCAATCTCACTTGCAGAACAAATTATCCCTAAACTGTCCCGGAGCCATTGAACAGCAGCTCCAGCTATAGCAATTGAGCTCTCTAGAGCATAGTTGGCCGGAGCTTCTTTCCCAAGCTTAAAAGCTAAAGTGCACAATAGATCATGATTTGACTTAATAACCTCTTCACCCGTGTTAAGAAGTATGAAAGCCCCAGTCCCGTAAGTGCTTTTCGCCTCGCCTTTCCTGAAAGCTTGCCCCAGCATTGCAGCATGTTGATCACCAAGCATCCAGAAATTGGTATTCCAGGAATCGGCCATCCCTTTGCTATGTTACCGATTCCATTCATACAACTATTTTTCTCATTTTACAGGGTGAGAGGATTCATGCTACAATTAATAAAGCATTGATTAAAACACACAGTCAAAACAGTTTAAGCACAACTTAAAATCTCTAAGCTGTTTTGGAGCACAGATTGAAATATGCATACAAAATACACTGTCAAAACAGTATAAACACAACTGTACATTACTTCTTTAAATAAAAGGCTCGAACGAACTTACCCTTTGTCATTTTTTCATCAATGATTCCAGTTATTTCCAGCATACACATGAGGCCTAGAAAAGCGAATGATGGCAAGAGATGGAGACTTTCTTAGTTTATTCAAAACTCTTTGAGTTAAAACTCTACCCTGGAAACTTTTCACTGAGCTTTTGGGGGGCGGATGAGCTGCCACAGCAAATAGCACAGAAAAACATTTTAAGAATCAAAATAGATTTTCATAGACACCCATAGTTTCAGGGATTAAAATAAATTTGCTAATTTTTTAAGTTTCATGGAATAGGGATCGATCTGGAACTTCATAATCTTTATAGCTTACTTTTTGAAACAAGACTTTTAAATGAATCGTCCCAAACTAAGAAATATGATTAATTTAGTGAAAGAGAAGGAGTATAGTTGAACAGGATTTATTATCTACAAAGGGACACCCACACACACACAGATAGGGAGATACAAATATATATATATATATATATATATATATATATCAAAGGCCTTGTGACCTGCCGCTTCTCTTTGGAGTTTTCCTTGATGGTCTTTGAAGGAAAGAAATCTGATTGACCAGACTAAGTCGATCTTCATTCCAGAGTCGGAATAGCATGTTATTGGTATGGAATAGCATGAATTTAGGATAGCTCATCGGCTTTTCATCGTCCTTCTCACTTTCCTTCTTTGATAGTCGAAAGATCGTCCTTTCTTTCTCTCTATCCTTCCACTCCTGCTTTTGAGAAGCCTTTTCCCCTGGAAAGGGAAGAACTTCTAGCGACTTATCCATTTTTGAATATTAAAGTCTTTCAATCCTTCTAGAATTAAGGATCTCGTGAAAGGGACTAGACAAATCAATAATCTTTATCTTGAGTGTGATTCTGTCTAACACGAAGAAATACAGTTCAATTAACGATTGCCTTTGGCTTCCGAATATATATATATATATATATATATATATATATATATATATATATATAGTCGGTCCTGAATTTTTGAAGTTCCATAGCAAAAAGAAAAAATGAGGCCCTCATAAAAATATAAAAATAAGAATTTTACACAAATAATTTTTACTTTTCATCAACCAATGTATTAAAAAAATGTAAAAACTACAAACATACAAGAAAAAATAAGTATCAAATAATTATTAAGAAAATCTAGATCTTCTTGCATTTTGAGAAGCAAAATCATCAATAGGGTCTCCAAAATTAAGTTTTTTCAAAATCTTATTTTCAATGTATATATTAAATCTTTCTTGGAACACATAATTGAATGCAATTATGATTTTATTAATTTTAGTTTTAAAAAATTAATATTATATAGGCCTCAATCTAAGCAATTTTTTATGACCTAACTAATTTTTTTTTTATAGCCCAACTAATATATACTCCCTCCGTCTCTTAATTATTGTATTTTTTTATCCGACACACAGATTAAGAAAAAATAATTGACTTGATTATTAATATTGGTATTGTGTGTCGTTTTCTTTAATGTTCATTTGTATGTGACCCATAATTAAAGTTGGGAAAAAAAGGTAAAGGTAATATGATAAAAATGATGTCAGAAAAGTTTCAAACAAGAATATTATTTTAGAACGGACAAAAAAAAAAAAAAAAGACAATAATTTAGGGACAATTAGGGGCCCATGGCCATTGCCCATTTTGACACCCCTCAGGGCCGGGCCGGTATATATATATATATATATATATATATATATATAGAGAGAGAGAGAGAGAGAGAGAGAGAGAGAGAGAGAGAGAGAGAGATTAACCAAAAAAAAACTTTACTTGGAACGGAAAAATTCCCGATGGTATAAGTGACAATATCCCCAGATCTAAGCCATTAATTTACATGGACTTATGTGGGCCTGAAACGGGGAGTAAAAAATAGAACCATTTTCTTTCCCCAAAGAACAAATCTTAGAACACTATAGAGTACCATGAAAGGGAAAAAAAACGAAAATACTACAAGAAAGAAATGGGTCAATCAGGTCTACTTTGCTTTTTTCGTATTTTCCTTTACATACATAAGGCTCTCTATCTTGACTTGGTCTGAACTATGTCCCCAACATGGACTAAAATTTTCTGCAGAATTTGCATAATAAAACACGTCACTTTGTGGCCCTTGGCCAAATAATCCATAACTTATACTACTTGCAACGTAAAATAAATGCTTATTTCTAAATGTTCAATTTTATTTATTATCACTAATCATGAACAAAAATAAAGTAGTAGATCACTTTTATAACCCCACTATCTCAAGCTTCCAAAGGAAATTTGGTCAAATAAAGAGGTAGAAAAGAAAGAACAAAAACAAATTAAAAGCCGCATTTCAGCTTCTTTCTATTAAAAGAAAAATAAATTAAAAAGAAAAGAAATAATCAAGAATAAATCCTTCTCAAATATCAAGAAGCTCACCTAATATCTAAACATTGCATAAATTAAAATTTGAAAAGATCAAATTTTTATTTACCCAAATATTTTTTAAGTTTTACTTTATTATCAATTCCAAGAAGCGGCAATCACTCGATATGTTTGGATCTTCTAAAAATCATATTATTTCCTGAATTATTATATTATTTTTCACTAAATAATTACTAAAAATCATCTAAAACACACAGATTTAAGTAACGAATGTTAGAGAATTGCAGATCCAAACATATCGAGACATGATATCCCCAGATCTGACAAGTAACAAGAGTCAAGGACAATCATTGTTGCATGTAGGAATTTTCTTGAAAAAGTCGGTATTCAGCTATGGGTAGCTGTATGTCACAGTTTCTAGGGTAACAAACTGTTCTGGCCTGAAGATATTAATATACAAAGAAGATGAAAAGCAGACAAATATAACAACAAATGTTGCATATCAAGAAATTTTTCAGAATCTATAATGATTAGTCTTAGAATGATGTATTTCTATTTAAGTTGTTCTCCTTAATTTATTCTTTTAATTTTATTTTTCTTTTTCACTTTGCTTATGTATAGTTCAATTAAAAATTATATATGCCGTGCATTTAACGCACGGGAGTAAAAACTAGTTCATATATAGCTGCATTCGTCGAATCACTTTTGTTTTCGTCTTTTTTCTTTGGGACAATACAGTTCCTATCATAGTGGCCTGGCTTACCACATCTTCAACATCCGCTCGGTTTGTTATCCTGATTCGGAGACTTGTTTCTTCCATTCCTCTTGTCATTCTTCTTTTTCGAGCTTCTCCCTCATTCCACATTAAGAGCTGAATTTTTCGATGAATTTGTCGAATCACCAACATCCTTTTTACGAACCTCTTCACCAAGAACAGCATCCATGGATTCCCACGAAATTGGTAATGAATCCAGTAAAATCAAGGCAGACATCTCGTCATCGAAATTGATATCAATAGCGACTAATTGATTAACAATGGTGTTGAAGTTATTCAGATGTTCGGTTATTGACGTACCTTCCTTCATCTTTAAGTTGAACAACTTCTTCATTAGATGTACCTTGTTATTTGCAGATGGCTTCTCATACATATCGGATAACACTTTCATCAAACTTGTTGTAGTCTTTTCAGCGGCTACGTTGTGCAACGTTCTTTGAAAGTGTCAATCGTATGACCCCCAACACTTGAAGATCCAACATATTCCAATCCTCATCCTTCATGTCTGCTAGCCTCACTTCTAGCAACGACATGTGCAGTTTTCTGTTATACACATAGTCCTCAATCTGCATCCTCCAAATTGCAAAATCTAAACCATCGAATTTTAAGATTGATTGTGTTATACCATCATTCCTAGACATGTTTTCCGATTACTTCGAACCCGAAGATACCAGTTGTTGGGAATCAATTCAATCTGAAAGGTAGATAATTGATAGTGCCAATAAACTTAAAAGCAAGAGTTATCAAGAACCAAATAACACATACACAAACGATTTCGCTGCCAAGGGTGTATATTGATCTGTTGATTGTTACAAGAAGAAGAAGTTCCAAACCCTAGGTTGAATCTCTCTCTCTCTCTCTTATACAGGTGTTTTAGCCTTTCAATCTCTCTAGTCGTGTTCTGTGTGTAGCTTACTGTAACCCTAACAACCCCATATATATATATATATATATATATATATATATATATATATAGTCTAAGGGTCTTAAACCACCAAGGACTAGGAGAAAAAGACGGATCGGAGTCCTTTTCCTCCAAGGAATCACTTAAAGATCGAAAAAAGAGTTCTTGCCGCACCAGGAGTCCTTGCCACACTAGTAATCCACCAGCAGCCCTTGTTGCTCCAGTAGTCCTTGCCGTTCCAGCAGTCCTTGTCACACTAAGAGTCCTTGCCACACCAGCAGTCCTTGTCGCATTAGGAGTCCTTACCACACCAGTGCTAGTCAGCAGCCTTCGTAACACTGCTAGGCAGCAGCCTTTGCAACACAGTTAGTTAGCAATAATCTCTCCTCGCTTAAGGCTCCACACATTCAATAAAGATTGCCATTGTCGCGAAGTGTAACACGCTCATCATATTCGCCCTATCCAGGAGTAGCGTGCTCGAAGGGGGCAAACAGGTTATCCACCGTATCAGTGTCATCGTCAGAAGAACTTTCATGCCCTGAAAAAGGGATGTCATTTTTTCAGCACGTTGGGGAGCTGCCTCGCGTGCTTGCCTTTGGTTACCAGTTGCTTGGCCCTAAAGACCATCAAGTAGTTCCTGTTGTTGGTGGGCTAGTTCCTGGTTTTGGGTACGCAGTGTCGTCATCTCCATGACCAACAAAACAATCTGTTGCTGCATATGACCCACGTTGTCATCATCTGGGTTAGCAGCAACACCATGACGTCTGGGAGGCATCTTCCCAGATTGTGGCTAGGCTCTGATACCAACTGACGTAGACAGAAGCTTAAACACGAACAAGAACTAAACACAATTCGTTGATTCAAATGAATACCGAATTGTATCGATAGAGGCAAACGCCAGTTTATCACAAAAACAACCAATCTTCTCTCAACAAAACACAAAACCTTTAAATACCTAAACCCTACTACCAAAATACCAACTAGACCGGGCCCTAAATTAAATAAAGAGTAAATGGACTATGTGAAAAAAAGGTAAAAGGTATATACGGGCTATCGAACATTTCGCAAAATTGCAGTCCGGTCACTGATACTTTAAAACTACACTTTAGGCTACAGTACTTAAGTTTTGATGCATCCGTGCCCATTTTTTGACGGGTGTTAGAGTCTGCCGTTAAATTAATTTGAAATACTCATTTTAGACATGTCTTCATTCTCATCCTCTTAAATCCAGAAAAAAGAATCTCAAATTGATTTTCTCATCTTCATCCTTTCAAATCTGGAAAAAAATCCGTTCGCCAAGCCCATCTCCTCCGGTCACCTCCACTCTAGAAAAAATTTGAATTTGTTAGATTCCAGTGGGATCAGATTTCTCGGCTGTCAAACAAGATGAAGAAACCTGGATTTCTTGCAGCTTCAGTTGCCGCCGCTTCTGCTACTACCATTTCTGGCTCCAATTCCAAGATTGAAATTTCTCATGAGGTAACTATTTTTTTAAAAAAAAATCCTTTGGAAAATGAATTTTTCTATGACCTGCTTGGTTCCTTTGGAAATGATTAGAACCGGTTTACCTGTTCTTATCAATGGATAATTTAGTTATTCTTTTCCTCTACTTTCTCGACTGCCAAACAAAGTTGTGATATCTCAAACAACTCACAGTTCTTCCGATTTGCAAGGAATTCATGAAAATTTCTCCTACAATGTTTCGTTCCTTCCTCAATTGTCATCACAGTGAAAATGAATCCTGAAAATTTTCCTCATGTTTCTCCTTATCCAAACAGAGTATCCTATCTCGACCAACTCAAATGTCTTCATGTTTTTGAAGGAATTCTCGAAATTTGAAACTCTCGCTACGCACACAATCACACTCACAAAAAATAGAATTAAAAATATTGATGCTGGTAACAATGAAAATTGTTATTTTAATTTGAATTGCTTAATGATCTCTTCTTCCTTATTCATTTATAAGACGATGTAATATTTTCTAAACGGATTAGTCAAAATTAAATCATACAAACATGAGTTTACTAGTGTAATAAGAAACAAACAAATCTAGAGAGGAATTTCCCACAGGGTTTAAGAGTTTTTCAGGGGTTTCTGTCTTGTCTTTTGACACGGTCTGTTTTTCTGTTTTGTCATGGTCTGTCTTTCTATGTTGTTAGGGTGAGGTGTATTGCCTTTCTGTTGGCAAAGTTTAGAGAGTGTCACGGCTGCAATGGCTTCGAGTAGCAATACAATCCAAGAAATACAGGAACGCTATGCAAATATTACTCTAGAAGAGGAGGAGACTGGAGGAATATCATATGATGCAGTGGATGAGGAGGAGAATGGGATAGATGTGAGGTGGTGTCTGGTGGGCAGGTTCCTCACAGATAGAATAATTGATTTTCAAGCAATGCAAAATATGATGGCTGCATTATGGAAGCCAAGAAGAGGGCTCTACGTCAGAGAATTGGAGAATAACCTGTACTTATTTCAGTTCTACCATGAAGTCGACATTAGGAGGGTTCTGGAAGGCAGTCCTTGGACCTTTAACAGAATGCAATTGATTGTCGAGCGATTAAAAAAAAGGGGACAATCCTAGGTCGATAGTTCTCAACAAGCTGGAGATTTGGGTCCAGTTACATGACATGCAACCAGGCTTCATGTCAGAAAGAGTGGTAAAGGACGTGGGAAATTATATTGGCACCTTTGTGGCTTCGGATCCGAATAATTTTACTGGAGCATGGAGGGAGTATTTGCGAGTAAGAGTGTCTCTGAATATTGATTTTCAACTTAAAAGAAAGATGAAGATCAGAAGAAATGGAAGTCAATGGTTCTGGATCTCCTTTAAATATGAAAGAGTTCCAACCTTTTGTTTTATCTGTGGAATGATAGGACATTCGGAGCGTTTTTGTGATAGACTATTTGACATATCGACTGAAGAAAAAGAGAAACCTTATGGCAGTTGGATGCGCGCAACTCCGAGACGCTCAAAACAGATGATCGGGGCGAAATGGCTGCGGCCAGGGGTGGTGGTCAATAACCAGGAAGGTGGTGGCAGAGGAGGTAGGGCGGCGGATGGTGGAGGGTCAATTTTAGAAACTATAATCACGTCGAGCATTCAGGGGGAGGTGATACGAGCTAATACTGGAGGAGATCAAGGGAGCGACATTCATGGAGGTAATCAAGGGATTGGAGCTGAAATCAAGGATACCAATTTTAGTCCAAAAAGAAAGTCGAGTGGTATGGAGGAGGGAACAGCAGGGCAAATTCAAAAACAAGGGCTGTTAGTCCTTGACTCTAAACGCCGTCGTACAGAGGAGGAGAATGAAATAGGACCAGTTAATGGGCTGGAAGTTGACACGGATATTATAATGGGCCAAGTTGAGCGAGGGCCTTCAAAAAACTTGCAGGTGGCGGGCCTTGGAAAAGGGGCCTGCCAGGAATTATGAGTACACTAAGTTGGAACTGCCGTGGGCTTGGGAACCTACGGACCGTTCAGTTCCTTAAGGATTTAGTAGTCCAGAAGTGGCCCAATTTTGTTTTTATTTGTGAAACTCTTTGCACCCATGATAGAGTAAACTGGGTGAAAAACCAACTGGGTTTTGGGGGGGTGTTCGCCATTGATGCACATGGGAGGAGTGGGGGTTTGGCTCTGTTCTGGAGAAATCAAGATGATATCAGCATTTTAAGTTTCTCTAAGAATCACATAGATGCGATAGTGACGGATGAAGGGATGGGGGTTTGGAGATTAACAGGTTTCTATGGTGAACCTAATCGCAATTTGAGAAGTCAATCGTGGGAGCTCCTCCGGAGGTTGGCAGGGGAGTCGTCTCTCCCTTGGTGTTTGATAGGTGACTTTAATAACGTGGCAAGCATTGAAGATAAAAAAGGAGGAAGACCCTACCCCGAGTGGCTCGTGCAAGGTTTCCAGTAGACAATGGAAGACTGCGGCTTGGTGGATCTAGAGTTGAATGGGTACCAGTACACATGGGAGATGGGTCGCGGCATTAATAAATGGACTGAGGTAAGAATTGACAGGGCTTTAGCCACTCGAAATTGGCTCAATGTGTTCTCGATGGCAAAACTCTTTAATCTTAAAGTGTCTTGCTCAGATCATTGCCCGTTATTGTTGGACCCGAAATATAAATCCCCTTCTCTTTTCTATAAAAAATTCAAATTTGAAAATGCTTGGTTGAAGGAGCCAATGTGCTTACAAATTGTTCAAAATAGCTGGGAAGCTTGTAAGGATATGGATGTTCAGCAGAAGTTGAGGCATTGCAGTAACATTTTGGCTCAATGGGGGCACGAGATCACTGACAATTTCAAGCAGCGTATCCAGCAATGCAAACTTGTTATTCGTAGACTTTGTGGTAGGAGGGATGCTGAGGCGTGCAGAAGATTTAAGGAGGAGAACCAAAAGCTCCTTGCTGTGTTGGCGCAAAGGGAGACTTTCTGGAGGCAGCGTTCTAAACAATTATGGCTTCAAGCTGGGGACCAAAACAGTAAATATTTTCATGCCACGGCTAGTGCAAGAAGGAGGAATAATCAGATTTTAAGGTTGAAAAGTGGTAATGGTTTGTGGGTGGATTGGGAGTCTGGTTTAACTGAGGAAGTGTATGACTACTTCTCTAATCTTTTTTTGGCTGCCGATACAAACTGGAGTGAGGTTGTAGAGAACATTTCACCAATTATTAGTCGGGAACAGAATTTGGAACTCCTGCAGTCTGTGTCTGATCAGGAGGTTAAAGAAGCTTTATTCCAAATGCACCCAGATAAATCTCCAGGTCCTGATGGGATGAGTCCAGGTTTTTACAAGAATTTTTGGGGTATTGTTGGTGGGGATGTTATTAGCACAGTGAAGAATTTCTTTGATTCCGATTGTCTTCCGGAGGGTCTTAATGATACTAATGTGGTCCTAATTCCGAAAAAGAAGAATCCGAGTGGTATGGGGGACCTTAGACCCATTCTTTATGTAATGTTCTGTATAAGGTGGTTTCAAAGGTTGTTGCTAACAGAATGAAGAAACTCTTGCATCTAATTATTTCTGATACCCAAAGTGCTTTCATCCCTGGGCGTTTAATCTCAGATAATATCATGGTGTCCTTTGAGGTGTTACACTACCTGAAGAGGAAGAGAAGAGGGAAGGAAGGGTATATGGCAGTCAAGTTGGATATGAGCAAAGCTTATGACAGAATTGAATGGCCTTATTTGCAAGCTGTGTTAAGGAAATTGGGGTTTGAGGAGAGATGGATTAGCATGATATATATGTGCATTTCTTCGGTGAAGTACACCATAGTCAATGGAGGCCATGAGATAGGGCCTATTATTCCAACTAGAGGTATCAGGCAAGGGGATCCTCTCTCCCCTTATCTGTTTATTATATGTGCTGAGGGATTGTCTGCTCTTATTAAAAAGAAAGAAGATAGGGGCTTGTTGCATGGTTGTAAGGTGGCTCGGGGGGCTCCTAGTGTTTCCTACATGTTTTTTGCAGATGATAGCTACCTGTTCTGCAAGGCTACTCAACAAGAGGCTAATCAGGTGATGGAGCTGTTGCGCACTTTTGAGGGGGCTTCTGGCCAGAAGGTCAATCTGGCAAAATCTTCAGTATTTTTTAGTTCTAACACGGGGCATGTAATGAGGGAGAGCATCTGCAGGACGATGGGGATCCAGGAAGCAGGAAGAAGAAGTCAGTACTTGGGATTACCCAACACGATGGGAAGGAATAAATCTGCCATTCTGGGTTTCTTAAAGGAAATAATAAGAAAACGGATCCAAAGTTGGGATGGGAAGCTTCTCTCTAGAGCAGGGAAGGAAGTGCTTATCAAGACTGTGGTTCAATCTCTTCCTAGTTATGCGATGAGTGTGTTTTTGCTTCCTAAGGAAATGTGCAATGATATTGAAAGTATGATGAGTAAATTTTGGTGGAATTCCTCTTCGGATAACAAGAAAGGTATCAGGTGGATGAGTTGGGAGAGGATGACAAAACAGAAATCGATAGGAGGAATGGGGTTTAGAAACTTGAGAGATTTTAATCTGGCTCTCTTAGGGAAGCAAGGATGGAGATTGTTAACTAAGGGAGATAGTCTCGTGGGGAAAGTATTCAAATCCAGGTATTATCCGAGGGGTTCTTTCTTGACAGCAAGTCTGGGAAATAATCCAAGTTTTATCTGGCGGAGTATATGGGCTTCTCAAAGCATGGTTAAAGCTGGGTGTAGATGGAGTGTTGGGTCAGGCAGGGATATTCAGGTGCTTAATCAACCTTGGTTACCTGACGAGCACAACCCAATGGTTATTACTAACCATCCTAGCCTTGCTGAGGCCCGGGTGAATAATCTTATGAAAACTGAAAGTAGAGAGTGGGACTTGGAACTGATCACTGATATTTTTGACCCTAGAGATTGCAAACTTATTTTAAGCGTTCCACTGAGTATATTTGAGGAAAAAGACAGTTGGGGTTGGGCTAAGGAGCTTACGGGGTGTTATTCGGTTAAAAGTGCTTATCGGATGTTGCAAGAAGCTAAGGGTAGCTGGGACCCGGATGCAAACTCAGGTTTTTGGAGGCAACTTTGGCATCTCAAGATCCCTCCAAAGGTAAAAAATCTTCTATGGCGTGCTTCTACTGGGTGCCTTCCAACGAGGTTCCAATTACGACTGAAGCACGTTGACGTGGAGGTTCAATGCCCCCTCTGTCATGATACTGCAGAAACAATATTGCACATATTGGTTGATTGTCGCTTTGCTAGAAGCTGTTGGCAAAAGACTATACCTGGGGTGGTGCAGACGAGTGGACTGGTTTTTGGGGATTGGCTCCAAGCAGTGTTCGAAAGAGGTCCAAAAGAAGTCATAGAAAAAGCAGCAATGTTGTGTTGGTCTATCTGGAAGGCGCGAAACGAGTATGTCTGGAAGCAGCGAATTCCTTCGGCCGAAAATGTGATAACATCAGCGAATCTTGTTCTTAATCAATGGGTGAGTGCTCAGGAACTCAGTATGGATCCGTCCTTGGATGAGGTACCACAAAGGGATGGTGTAGAGCACTGGACCAAGCCGACAGCTAACACGATTAAGATTAATGTTGATGCAGCCACGTTCGAAAGCCAAGAGAAGTATGGGTTCTGCTGGGTAGCGCGAGATCATGAAGGTAGGTTTTTGGAAGCTAGAGCTCTAAGCAAAATGGGAAAAGTCCGGCCTGAGATAGCAGAAGCTCTTGGTGTGAAGGAGGCACTCAGCTGGATTAAAAATCAAGATATAACTTCTGTCATCATTGAAACGGATTGCCTGGTAGTGGTCAAGGCTATAAGTAGTGCTGTGGAGATGGTATCTACTTTCGGGCTGATCATTAAAGATTGTAAGTTGTTACTATCTAGTATCAAAGAGGTCTCTTTGTGTTTTGTTAAACGGTCTGCCAACAAAGTTGCTCACTGTCTTGCTCGAGCATCTTGTTACTGTCCTGACCGTACTATTAGGGATGATAATGTTCCCTCTGATTTGTTGCCATTGTTAATGGCTGATATTTCCAGTTAATGAATTTGAGACTTTTATTCAAAAAAAAATTTATAAGACGATGTATATAGCAACCGTAGTGAAAATTCATCATCGGAGAAGGGGCCGTCATCGGAGAAATTTGTACCAAGGTTTGACGGATTAAGGTTAATAGAAACGCTGGTTACTGCTCATAGCCTATGATGTCAATGGGGCAGTTCGGGGGCGGTTATGCATAATACCACCCCCATTCCCCAATTCTATTTTATACCCCATATCCACCCCATTCCCCACCAGATAATCAATTTGTCCCCTCATATCAATTCCCCACGGGTAACGGTTAATCGGGGAATATCCACAAATAATTCGTCAAATGAACAATTTAGTTTAAAACAATTTAATGATTAGAAAATATACTCAAAAAAAACTTTTAAATAACATACTATTTAATCAAGTTCATAAGATTTGATAAAGGATAATAATTATACTTAAAACGATATCATAATCATATTTGTAAAAGCTAAAAAGTCAAGTTAAGTAGTTGTGCACGCTACAAATTCACCAAATATTAAATAATTAAGCGATGAAGAGGAGTGAACGCACTGAGCGGCAGATTTACATAATTGAGAAAGATGTTTGAAATTTAGTATTTTAAATCTAACATATATATACCTAAGTTATATGGGGTTTCACAAATAGCCTAGTCAAACCTCCGAACATCTTATATGACCTAACTTATTCTAAAACAATTTATATAGTCTTTTTTTTACTTAAAACCCCCAAAATACCCTTATTATTTGAACGACTCACATGATCGTTTAAACAACTCAAAAGGTCGTTTGATGAACGACTCACTGAGTCGTTTAAACAACTCAAAGGTCGTTCAAACAACTCACTAAGTCATTCAAAACGACTCAAGGATCGTTCAAACAACCATTAAAAAACTCTAGGGTTTGAGAAAAAGAGAGAAAGAGAGAGGAGAGAGAGAGAGAGAGAGAGAGAGAGAGAGAGAGAGAGAGTGTGTGAGATTGAGTAGGGTTAGACAGAGTTGTACCTCAAGCAACGACGAAGGCAACAAGTGCATGGTGGAAGCTCTTCAACCTCTCTCATGGGTGAAAAGCTAAGGCTGGTAGCGAGCCATTAGACCATTCAATCGAACTGGGTCTGGCTGACTCATTCTATCAATCGGGTAGAAGATCTAACCGAATTCGGGAAGGCCATAACTATGAAGTTGATGTCGGATATATATCTTCAGTGAGATGCATCGATATTTACCTAATAGACTGAGATCGAAAGAAAATTGATTGACTCCCGTATATATGAAAAGCGAGACGAAGAGATTTGCCCTCTGACTTTAGTCGAGCGAATGAACTACCTCGCTAACGGAGATCGAAAGAGAATTGATTGACCTCCACATAGATGGAAAGGGAGATAGACGAGCTCTCAACTCATAGACAGGGCTAATAATCAGTCGGTAGGGAAGACTTACAGGAGCCTACGAACTGCTCTCCCTACTGATTATTCTAGTACTGATACGGTAAGACCTCTCGTTCTTCAATAGTACGTCTCATATTGCCGGTCTTTAAAGTTCATGGCTTAGCTCCTTTATTCTCTTTTGAAGCCTGCTCAAGATCTCTCCTTTTGAAATGGAATATGGATCGACTAGTCAAAATTAGTCAATCAAAATCATATAAGATCAAATCGACGAATGAATAAGAGAATCTGTTCCGCATCCCATCCAGCTTCTATTCTAACTCTTCTCTTATAGCTGCTATTAAATAAAGACTCAGTTCCAACTTAATATTAGATTAGTGCCCAACATCTAGTTTAGTGCCTCCCGGGCATGCTAGAATCAGTTCTTCCTTCATCATATTTAGAGAACGATATGAAGATTCTTCGTTCGATGATCAATAGAAATGTAATTTTGGCGATTTTTTGCATAAACAAAGTAGGATCCTTTCTATCTCGTTATCATCGAATATGTAAGAAAGATTTGACTACCATCTTCTCTCCTACATCTTAGACAGCCCCCCTCATTTAGGGAAAAGCTGAGACGAGGGGGAGGGCGTCGGAGACGCTGGAAGAGAGGAAGAGACGAAGGCGATGAATGTGAGAGAAAGAGACGCTAGTGAGTTTTGAGGGCCTTAAGGGTATTTTAGGAAGTTCAAAACAATTGCTGGTCAAAAGCCATATAAGAAGTTTGGTCGGGTCATAAGGCTCTACTTGATATATACCACAAGTTATATGATAAATAATTGTATAAAAATATGGGTAAAATTATATTAGTACTAAATAAGCGGTTCAGGTAACGATTCGGGTAATTGGGTGTGTAATGGGGCGGGTACTGCTAATACCAAAATCAAACTGTTCCCCAATTTTTCATTTCGGTTATTCACATTACCCACACCATATTCAATCAAACCAGTTAATACCGTCAACTTCGGTTCAGTTCAATTCGAATATCCACGGTTCGGTTCGAAATTGCCATCCCTAGATAGATAAGTCCGCCTAATTTTATTTTCATATTCTTACCTTATTAATTGTAATGATTAATGAAATTGAGAAAAGAAATTAATTATATGATTTTTATTTTTGAAATTTACTCTGCTTTGGAAGTTAGATCATTAGCTGGAGAGAGAGAGAGAGAGAAAAGGAAGTTGATGACAAATTGTAATGTATCTGGTTTGATGAATTGTAATGTATTTGAGTTTCTTTTTTTCAAATTTGAGAGGATAAAGATGAAAACATTTGTAAAATATGTATTTCAAGTTAATTTAACGACAGACTTTAACGTCTGTCCAAAAATGGGCACAAATGCAATAGAACTTAAGTAAAGTAGCTCAAAGTGTAATTTTAAAGTTACAATGATCGAACTACAATTTTACAAAAAATTCGATGACCCGAATATACTTTTTTGCCTTAAAAAAAAAATAAAGACACTAACAAAAATAAACTAAGCAGGACTCTTGTTTACACCTACAATTGCAACTTCATCTCCATCAATTTGTCACTAGGATATTACACAGCGAAAATGTCAAAGCCCAAATCGGTTTACTAGGCCAATCATGGGCCTGTAGCCGCACTACTTCTGAATCCACAAGATTCAACTGTAATGGTTTCTGGAAGAACAACATGGGCCACATTTGAATAGGTCAACCAGTACGGGCTGTACATTGGGTTTTTGGGCAAAATGTTGACCTAAGAGTATGGATCAAAAACCGTATCCTTCACGCACCCAAGTATTTTAAAGTACAGTCTATGAAAATTCAAATTTACAAAGATCTTGTCAATGGTGTGATTATTATTGAAAATCATTCCTAATCGATTACTCTTAAGAATAATCCCACAGTATAATATATCTCCCAATAACAATGTACCTTAAACCTACTCATCTTACAAATAGAGGCTTGTTTGCAATGCAACTAATAGGGTTTAAAAAAAAACCCGACTGCTTGACTCAAACGAGTAATTGAGGGCTCTTTCTAAGATTAGCTCAATGTGTGTGTGTGTGTGTGTGTGAGAGAGAGAGAGAGAGAGAGAGAGAGAGAGAGAGAGTGAGTGGTAATCATTTAATTTTAGGTATCAGCATTAAAAAAAAAAAATAGAAAAAAGCAGTGGAAAGTGGATTCAAACTTGGAGGTCCACCAACCAAGAATTTTATTCTTGCTCCAGTTGATGTTGATGATAAGCCCAGATAATTTTATAACTTAGCACCAGCTCGAAATTTCGCGGTGGTTCCCCAATTAAAATTCTGGTAATCATTTAGTTCATGAATTCTAAACACACATTATTATTCATCACAAGTACAAGAAAATCATAATAAAATGATAATGAGTCGTGTTCAGTAATATCTTACCTAAAAATAAAATGAAAGTTGGATACAATATCTTACTAATAATAAGTCGTGGGTGGAATGTGGATGGCACTGGCAATCACTCTTTTTTTAATACTCCTTCTGTTTCAGGCAAACAGTCCACTATTTTATTTTGAAATGTTTTATTCAAAAAAATTACTTTAAAAAATTATGTCTATAATCTTAACAACATTTTAACTTTACCCTCCACGTTTGATATTAACATATTGATTATACATAAACACTTTTGTAATTATGACCAACTATAATATTAGTTATATGTCTATTAATTATTAAACTTTTCAAACGTGAATTATTTGGGTGGAACGGAGGGAGTATATACTTCGAGTGGATATGAAGAGCCCGTTTGGTGTAGCGTTTTCAAAATACAGTGTTTTAAAAACGCAGCGTTCTAAAACGCAGATTATTTAAAACGCGACTTTTTTCTTTATAAATGTGTTTGGGATATTATGTCAAAACGCAGCTTTTTATTCCCTACTGCGTTTTAAAATCTGCGTTTTGGGAAAAAGCTAGGAATTCCAGCGTTTTAAAACGCAGCTGCGTTTTGAAAACGCAGCGTTTTCTACCGCAGCATTGAAACGCTAAGTTAAGGGATAAGCTGTGTTTTAACCCTGCGTTTTGGACAAAACGCACAAACAAACGGGCTCGAAGTATGAAGTACTTTTATTACTCGTTCGTTAGGTAACAATGATCATTTTATTTTATGTTATTTCAACACAAATTTTATTTCATTATAGTTCAAACTTCCAACAGCATACGAAAGAAATTACAATTATTGCCTATACATGAGGACTAAATTGATTAATATTAAAAAAACAAAATTTATTAAAATAATTCATGTAGAACAAAAAAGAAAATTGTGTTTAGTAATTTACACATGAATATTATTACTCATTTCGTTTCAAAATGAATATCCATTTTTCAAATTTTTTTTTGACTGAATGTCTATATCTTTTGTATAATGAAGTTAGGGAGAGAATATTTTTATTACAATTTTTGCTAATCCATTACATTATTAATTATTACATTAACAAATATATTTGGACAAAAATACCCTTTAATTAATTACTTGCCATTAACAAAAAATATCTTTATGATATTAGTTTTTCTATAATGCAACGTGACTCTAGTCGTGAGCTTAATTAATTAAATATTTAAAATAAATAAAAATAAAAAAGAATAATAATGTCGTTCAAGTGAAATCTAATCAAAGATCATTTAATATGTTTTGAATTAGAAAATAATATTGAAAGGTAATAAGAAAAGTAACTTTGTTAATCATCTTAATATGGGCTAATAATTAAGGGTAATTTTGTCCAAACATGTATTTTTTTAATGTAATAATTAATAATATAGTGGATTAGCAAAAATTATTGTGAAAATAGCCTCTCCCTAAAATTACTAAGTGTAATTTGACTGCAAAAGAAATGACCAATTCTTTCCCTTATATCACCGCTCTTTAGACGAAATGTAAAAACGTTCACGGCCTTAACCAAGTAATAGGGCGTGTACATGTATTGTGTCCAGAGCACTGCTGTACGCAGTCTTTCATAAATGATAGGGCATGCCCACGCCTTATGTCTAGAGAGCTACTGCCTTGCTGCACAATTGATAAGGCGTGCCAACATGTTTGGAGCGGTACTGTAAGTAATTAGTCCTATTTTAGTTCGGTTTGTATTTTATACTCTCTCCGTCCCTAATTTATTATTTTTCTTTCTTTTTTCGTTCGTCCTAAAATAATTATCTTGTTTGAAACTTTCCGTTTTAGAACATCACTTTTACTATTTTGCCCTTATTTTTTCTTCCTACTTTAATTATGGGTCACATACACATTGGCATTAAAGGAAACAACACACTTTTTCAATATTATTTCAATATTAATAATCAAGTCAATTGAGTTTTCTTAATTCGTGTGCTAAATCAACCCAGACAATAATTTAGGGACGGAGGGAGTATATTCTTTGAAACCTTTTGTATTTAGGTTAAGTTTTCCTACTTTTTTTTATATGTTTAGCTATTTCCTAATATAAATATTCTTGTTGTATTGTATTTATCGCTACACATGTGAAATAAAAATTCTTTACAATTTTTTTCAAAATGCAACAAGTTGATAGAAATTTTTTTATCTATAATTATATATATTCAGTAGTAAAATTTCAATCATAGATAGAATATTAAGAATACTATAAAAAATTAAAATTTCATAAGAAAAATTATATCCTTATAAACTTTTGATCAAATTGATAAAAAAAAAAAAGTTAAACTAATTTTTTTATGACATATGTACTTTACGTTAGTGAGATGAATGTCGTATTCTTATCCTCCATCCGTTCCTAAATAATCGTCTACTTTCACTTTTTTAGTCAAATATAATATTTTTTAAATATAAGTTTAATATATATTTTTAATTTCAAAATTTGTAGTACTTTTAAAATATTACGAATAACGAGTTTTATGATTATATAAAAAATAAAATAATATACATCAAATTTATATTTAAAATTTATTTTATTTAATCATAAAAATTCAAACATGACGATATTTTAAGAATAAAAGAAATAATATTGACCTGCAATTATATATGAGAAAAGAGCATATAAGAGCATGAACAATGAAGTAGTTTAAGGGGAGCTTGGTGGGATTCTTTGATCCAATGGAGTAGCTTAAGGGTTCCCTATTAAGCCAAAAGGTGTTTGGGTAGCTTAATTTGCTACCGAGCTTATCTCAATTCTTCAAAAAAATTCTCCAAAACGACGTAGTTTAGGTTTAAAAGAGCTCAAAACTACGCCGTTTTGCTAAAGTTTTAAAACAAAAAAAATTTCCGACACCGTAGTATCACCGTGGCACACTGTAGCAAAATTGGTTTTAAGCTGTTTTTGGTCATTTTCGACCATAAAAAATCATTTTTTTTAATTTTTTGGTATTAAAGTATACATTTTTATCTATAAATAGAGACTTGGTTTATTTTATTTGGACATCAGATCAATTTTTATAAATTTAATATATAAATATATAAAGATATTAATTGAATAGAGATAAAGATGGTAGGGTATGTAAAGTTATTGTAGTTTGTGCCACCATTAGAAGAGATTTTTATTTAAGTAGCTTGTGGGTAGCTTAAAAGTATTTTTGTAATAAATTTGGATAAAAAGGTGGGTAAGCTTTTCTTAAGCTCCCCACCATTGTAGATGCTCTAAGCCACATAGTTCACACTAGCGTTTCTCCTTAGAAAAATCTAGTAATCTAAACTTTCTAAGTTCGACATAATAATTGTCCTTCAAAAGCAAAAAGGGTTCCTCGCAAGTGGCTGAGCAGGAGAGTTGTAATTAATTTCTCTACCAGGTACCAACAAAATATTGAGTGGTCTTGTATCATTGCATCATTATTTTTACTATTTTATTTTTATTTTTTTCTACTTTAATTATAAATTACATGTATATGGACATTAAAAAAAATTATATTATATTAATATTAATAATTAAATCAATTATTTTTTATTGATCCGTGTGTTGAGTCAAACAAGACAATAATTTAAGAACTGGGGGAGTAATATTGAAAAGAAAGGAAAAATTGCAGCGTCACCCCCACGTAGTTTGGCTGCCTTCCGTGCCTTCGAGCGGGATTGATCGCGTTCTAGTTAGTTTTCTAAAAATTGCTAGGCAAGCGTCACACTTAGGGGGCCTAGGCAGAACTAGGTGGAGACTAGAAAATCATAATTACCCTAATTTTTGAATTATTTTCTTAATTAACCTAATTAACAAGCATTAAACCTTAAAATATATTAATAGTAAATATTAGTATCAAATAGGCAAATAATCTAAATATCATTCCAAAGTTCAAAATAGTATAACAATAATCAATAATTCAATACACCATAGGTCCATAACACCTGCTACAACAATATAAATATGACCAAATAATCTAAATTAATTTTTTATATATTAAAAAGACCTTAAACAACATCATTTCGGGTCAAAACTTTTTAAAATAAAAATTAAAAAAAAATTGTGGATTAGGCGTTTAAACACTCGGTTTCTAGGCGTTTAGGTGGCGTATGCCTAGACCTTCTTTTAAAACACTAGTTCTAGTGTCACCCCCTTTCTCAACAAATAAAGGGTAAAATTGTATTTTTATACTCTCTTCGTTCCTAAATTATTATCTTGCTTTTCTTTTTTGTCTGTACTTAAATAATTGTTTTGTTTGAAACTTTTTTTTAGGACATTATTTTTACTATTTTACCATTACTTTTTTTCTCTTTTAATTATGAGTCATATACATATGAGCATTAAAAATACTACATACTAAACTAATATTAGTAATTAAGTCAATTATTTTTTCTTAATGTATGTATCGAATCAATAACACAATAATTTAGGAATGGATGGAGGATGGAGTAACTATTATACTCCGTACTAAAAAGGTTAACCGTAACTGTAAACAACTATTTGTACTCACATAAACAAAGAGCCAAACTTCACCTTAAAAAAATAAATAAAATAATAGGAGAGAGAGAGAGAGAGAGAGAGAGGAAGAAGAAGGAGGAGAATCCATAGTTGTTTCCACTAAAGACCTTTTGGAAGTAGCAGGAGTATTTTGACAACTTGTCACAAAAATTTGAAATACAGAAAACAGAATGGTCCTTTAAAACAAGAATATAAAGAGACTGTCTAGGGAAAAAGAAGGATTTGCTTTAATGTAGTGGATCATAACTTTTTAAGCGTAGTATTCAAGAATCATTCCCCCTAGAAGAATCTAATAAGTCAAACTTTAAACTCAAATAGTATAAGAGTAATGCTAAATGGATCCAACTCAAAAGTATCTATCACTCTCAAAATTTTATAAAAAAATATTTATTACTTCATAAATTAACTAAAAAAGATATTTTTACCATTACATAGTTATTGTTCATGAAAAAGTGTACAATTTTCAATAAAAGGTAGTTTAAGTAAAATATTTTTTTATTTTCTTGAATATTACAAAAATACTATCATTCAACCGTTTCAAATTAATTCATCAAGATTTATTGATAGTGTAAATAAAAGCATCAATACTAAAAGAATCTTTTAGCACAAAGTTTAAGGCTTAAATTTGAAAACGAAGATCGGTTAACTTGATAGTTAGGCTCTGTTTGTTTTAAGGAAAATAATTTTTGAAAATAGCTTTTGAAAAATAAAATTGTTATATTTTCATGTGTTTGGTAAATCTTTTAAAAATATGTCGAAAAATATTTTTGAGTGTTTAGAAAATACATGAATTTTTTTACGAAAAATATATCATGAATACATATAAAAGGTTATATTTCATTCGTCCTAAAATTAGTGTTCCTATTGAATATACACTTATTCTTAAAAAGTTTTTTTACTTTGAATAATTTCTTTAGTAACCCCCAGTTATCACTAGTGGTATCAAATCAATGGGAATTCATCTACTTTTCAATCTCACAAATAACAATAACATAATTGATAATTGACTTAAAAACACGTTTCAAAAACAAAAGAAAAAGAAAAGAAAGACATAATTGTTGTGTGACTTCCCGAAATGAAATAATGGACACTTATTTTAGGACGAAAGGAATATTTATAAAAATTGAGTAGTGCAAATGTGATATTTAGGCTCCAATTCCAGCCCCAAATTAAAAATTCTATGATCTTAAACATTATACCAAAAGCGTCATGTACTCTTTAACCAAATATCTTATTCCGTGTAATACTATCTTTAAAAATTAAAGTATTAAGGAAATAATTTAAAATTTTAAATCAACTCACTAAATTAAAGAATTTCAAACAAGATATATATATATATATATATATATATATATATATATATATATATATATAATGTGTTCTCTATCTTAGTATTTCTAATTGAAATATCAAGTTAAAATATTTTCGAAATTCAACTACTTGAATCTGTAATATTATTGTTATTTTTGTCTCAAAATAAATATAGCACATCCAAATGTGCAAAGGTGATATTAGGAGAAAATATAAATGAACAAATTTTGAAAATGACTTACAAAAATTGAATCCGTTAGTCATTTTCCTAAAAAAAAACTTTATTTTCGTTGATTTGTAAAAAATCTTACATTGACTACATTTTTAAATGTTAAATGCCAAAAATAGAAAAATATTTTTCAAAAATCATTTTTCGTGAAATAAACGAGACTTTGATTAAATTTGCTTACAAGTGATGACAATGACATGGAATGGGATATGAGTTGACATTTTTATTCTCATTGCATTATAATTTTTCCATTCCCGTAATTGTGATGAGAAATTAAAGACAATCTTATTCCCATCCTGTTTATACCTTTTTCATTCTCATTTTTGTTTCATTTTGACCCTGTTTCCAATTACTTAAAAAATTTAGAGGAAGATAGAAGATAAAATTATTTTTTCCATATATAACTAACTCTTGTTTTAATTTACTAAATAAATTTTTCTTTGTCCCAAAAAATAATTTTATTTGACAAATCAATTTGTTTTTAATTGTAGCTTACATGTAGGTTAGTTAATCGAGCTCTAAACACACTTATAATTCCTTGGAATACCTTTTTTTTACATTCATTAGCTTAGTAGTCAGAAATAAAAACTAACTTACAAAAGTATCGCTGCACCGAACGTGGGTTCGTCATTGACTTGGCCACGTTGTAGACTTGTAGTCTCCTAATCAAACCGAATACTGAATAAACTTAACAAACTAATTAAACATTTCCCTAAACAAACTCTAGCAAACATATCTAATAATAGCCATAAGTCCCAACATAGCCTCTCCTAAACTGAACTTGCCAATGTTCAATTTACTTCAAGGAACTTCGCAAATGCCCAGCTCTTCCCTTAACTTCACAAACGTAACATGCTTGAGAGGTTTGGTCAGTATATCTGTCACCTGCTTTGTTGTGCCACAGTGAACTAGCTCCACTATTCCAGCTCGTGTGAGATCCCTCAAGAAATGAAACATGACATCTATGTGTTTGCTACGGCCATGCAAGACAGGATTCTTTGACAATTTAATTGTTAAACTGTTATCACACATGATCCTCGTTGCTTGCATCTGTCCACACCCGAACTGATCTAGGATCTGTCTCAACCAAACACATTGAGTAGCACATGTTGCAGCTGCAATAAATTCGGCCTCAGTGGTGGACAAGGTCACCACAGGCTGCTTCTTTGATGCCCATTAGATGGCACTGTCATTTAAGAAAAACACATTTCCACTCGTATTCCTCTTGTTATACAAGTCCCCAGCATAGTCACTATTGGTGTAGCCAATCAGCTGCAACTCTCCCTCCTGAATATTGTTCTTGTAAAACAATCCTAGTGACACCGTGCCCTTCAGGTACCTTAGTACTCGCTTTGCTGCCTGCATGTGAATCTCCATCGGATTGGCCATATAACTGCTTAACAGACCCACAATAAACATCATCTTCAATCTAGTTGCTGTAATGTACAACAAACTTCCAATCAATTGCTTGTTATGCATCCACTTTGCTGCCTTCCCCTCCAGCCGATGACCTGTGCCCTGGCACAATAGGATTTTGCACTGCATTCCCTTCCAGTATGTCAAACCTTTCCAGCAAACCTTCTTTCTGTTGAATTGCTTCTACACCCGAGAAGAACTTCATCCGGCCAAGATCACTCATATCAAACTCATCTTGCATTGACTTTTTTAATACCTCAAACATTTGTGCATTATTCCCTGTGAATATCAGATCATCCACGTACAAACTCACAATCAACAAACTTGATACATCAATTTTGACAAACAAAGTATGCTCGTAGGGACACCTCATAAAACCCTCTTTGTTGAAATAGGCTTCAATCTTATTGTACCACGCCCTAGGTGCTTGTTTAAGGCCATAGAGTGTCTTTTTTAATTTGTAAACTTTATGTTCTGCCCCTTTCTGAACATACCCCAAGGGTTGTTCAATATATACATCTTTAAGCAAGTCTCCGTGAAGAAAAGCACTATTTACATCAAGTTGATACACTGTCTAGCCTCTGTGTGCTGCAATGGAAAGGATTGTCTTAATTGTGTCCCACCTTGCCACAAGAGCAAAAACCTCCGTGTAATCAACACCTTGCTATTGAGCATATCCCTTAGCCACCAACCTTTCTTTGTACTTATCCACCTTTCCATTCTTTTTCAACTTTGTTTTAAATACCAACTTCACTCCAATCTTCTTCATCCCAGGGGGTAGAATAGTGAGCTGCCAAGTTTCATTCTTTTCAATTGACTGGATTTATCAGTCCATTGCCTCCCTCTATTTAGCTTCACGTCACTGCCTCTTCATAAAACTTAGGGTCTTCATTTGCTGCATAGATAACCACAACATCCAACTGCTTCGATGTCTTGTTGTACAAAATTGGTCACATAATCATCCAAATAAGCTGGAGGCTTTTTGATTCTAGGGGTTAACTCAACTATAATTGGAGCATAATCAGTGGCTACTGCATTGTCACTTCCAGCTTCATCATTGATTTCTGCAGCTTCTCCATGTCTAGTCCATCTGTGTCTACCTGCTCCTCTTCAGCCTCGACTCTCCCATAACATTATCATTTTCTTCATAGTCTTCCTAACTCAGTACATCTTGTTGTACTTGTGCTGTTCTTCTTCCCCAATCCCAAGTCTAAGCTTCATCAAACAACACATCACGACTCACTATTATCTTCTTAGTAGCTGGATTATATAGTTGATATGCTTTGGACTCCTCACTTACTCCAAAGAATATGCAAGGAATACTTTTATCATCTAATTTTTTCCTCTTCGATCAGCCACATGCACATGAGCCAAACATCCAAACACCCTAAAGTAGTCAACTATAGGTTTAAGACCACTCGAGCTCTTCGGTGTACTATTCTTAGTAATCGATGTTGGACTTCTATTTAACACATATGCTTTCCACTTTTCTGCTAGCCAGAATCTTTTTGGCACTCCTTTCTCACTTAGCATGCAATGTACCATGTTCATTATGATACAGTTCTTACGTTCAACCACACCATTTTATTGGGGGGTTAGAGCAGTAGTTAGCTGCCTCGATATGTCATGCTCCACGCAAAATCTTTGAAAGCATCTAATGTAAACTCACATCCCCTATCTCATTAGTAGCCCAAGTATAGACATCCCTGTCTCTTTTTCCACCAGGGTCTTATAATTTTTGAACCTAACAAAGGCTTCGACTTTTCAACTAGAAAATAAATCCAAAGTTTACGTCTAAAATCATCAATGAGTGTTAATGCATACCTTCTACCATTATTGGAGGTCGGAGTAATTGGCCCACAAAGGTCGGCATGAAGCAACAACAGTTTATTGGTGGCATGCCACTAACTCTTCTTTGGAAAATGTGTTCGATGTTGTTTGCCCTTTAAGCATACAACACACACTGGATTCACCCCAAGATAGGGTATGCCTTTCACCATCTCCTTTCTCTACAATGTCGGCAATCCTTTGTAACTCAAATGTCCGAATCTATTGTGCCATAGTTGAAGTGCTTCCTCGTTTTTAATTTCAAACACTCTGCGTACTAGCAATGGCACCTTTATTTTGCTTGAACCACAAACATCCTATTTGGAGTCATTTTTGTGAACATGATTAACCCCTCATAGGATGATTGATTTAACATTCCCTTCATTTTATCACAACAGTTAAACCCCTCTCCTGTAACTGACCAATACTGAAAAGATTTGTCACACCCCAACCCGGACCCCTTACACGGAGCCCCGGATCCAGACATGAACCCAATCATCTTAGATATAAACCTGTATAACACGAGCCATCCGGTTCCAAAAATCGTATTTCCAAAAATCAACCACAACGATAATACCTCGATAGCATTAACACAAGTCGGAGAACAACAATTCAATCACTTAAACACAACAACACCATCGAGCTACACAACTCGGTATCAACACTTAAGCATAACCATTAATTACATAATAGACAATTCCCAACATTTCATCATGCTAATACACCTCGACATCACATGTCAAAATATGAATCACAACTACCATTGCACAATAACAAAATACACATCCCAACTGAGGTTAAAAATCCACAACACCTTCAAAACTAAGTACAACTAAACAACCATAAATCAATAGTTACTGCCCATCTATACAACATCTTCGAACGAGTACTTTTTAGCCTCACTTCCGCTACCGATCGTATTCCTGCATACTAAGGGGGAAAATAATATGGAAGGGGGTGAGTCGGAGACCTAGTAAGTTAATACTCATGCAGCTACATGACATTGTGATATGTAACATGAATCAAGAATTAATCTTTAACAATGCAATAACTAAACATATCAATGAACGTCCCATGAAATATGGCATATACAACGATTTATAACTCATCATCATGTTTCATTACCTTTTATCACATATACGAGATTACGGGGTCGAGGTACACCTCCGACCAACACCCATCCTTATTACCTCATCAAATATTACAATACCGGGTCTTTTATCAATAGAGCGCATTGGACCTTCATGAACCGGTCCCCTTACGACTGGGAAGTCAATCGGTCCGGTCACATCTCGGCTAGCAAGAGATGCGCCAAGCCCCACTGTGGCCAACAGCGGGGGAAAGGCTGGATCGTAACTCAACTACGACGTTTCACTAGTTCTCCGCCCTCATGAAACGCTAGTGATGCTACGACCCCCTGGATTAGTTCCTTTTACTCATCATTACAAGTCCATGATGTTCATTATTTCAACAAGGTACTCAATCCATTTTAATACCAAGGAACCAACCATTTCATCGTACCATCAAGTTCAATATCATGGAACCAATTCTTTTAATCTTATACACATGTTCAATATTCGTAGAAATACTCTACCACAATTTTTAAAATCAAGGAACTAAACCATTTAACCATTTACCAATGTCTCATGTCCAATTTCAAGCTATGTAGAGTATAAAGTAAAATTCTTATTTAGTAACCAACACATATTTCACGTATGCAACATTATGCTTATATTCTTTTAGCTACTACACATGTAGAGACATGAGTCACATTTCTCGTAATGAACATTTTACAATACTACTTTGATTTAAACTCCAATATAGCATGTATCACAATAATTTCAGTTACTAAACAAGTAGACAAGATGTACCAACATCATCTAACAAACTCTCAGTATCATCTCATTATATTCATCAAATATCACAAAAAAATCACAATTATCCACATATCGACATGGAACGTGAGTTCTACGGCATGAATAGTTGCTAATACAAGAATAAAGAGTAGTAACTTATAAAATACTGCAAATCACCAAGGAAACAAAGTTGAATCAAGTACTCTCCTCAATGATCTCTACACCACTCGGAGTCCAGCGTCGAACCACGCCCGATCTAGCCTCGAATCAAGCTTTACTCTCTTCAAACTTCACTTTCTCTCTCTAAAATGTGGGAGATGAGATGGATTTCGTGATATACCAATAGATCGAGATGATTTATTTGGGTATAAATGTTCCCCTCGTTGCCCTCTACGCTACGGCAAAGACGGTCGTCAATCCAACATCGGATGCTCAAGATATCGCGATTTCTTTCTCTACTCTCTCTCTCTCTTCTCTCTCTACACTCTCTCTCTCTCTAATCTGGTTTGTGGACGAAAAATGAGGAGAGAGGGTTGTGTTTTCTTATTTATTCTATGGGTAAGTGATAGGTCCAATTCTCGGCTTGTTTGAGCATTTTAAATCACTTAAAAATGTTAAAAACGAGAGAGAAGAACAAAACAACAGGGCATCGGGGTCGCGCGGCCTCCACGAATCTGCCACGAGCGGCCGCGGGTGGCCGCCACTTCCGAATGTTGAATTTTCTAAAAATGTCTATGTTTGATCCCAAAATGTCCCTAAGTCATCCTAGGTTGATTCTAACATCAAATCAAGGTCAAAATACACCAAAAACATAACCGAATCATCTGTTTGATGCAAGAATGACGATGAACCCAAGTCTTTATCGTACACAAGGATAAACACACGAAATGACACTCAAAACAATTCAATTTATGGGTTACGATAAGACTAACGTGCTTGTCATTCGTGAGCGAATCTAAACCAAGGCTAAGTCGGACAAACGTGAGGGTTATACGATGTATATGAATACGAGTCGAAGTCAAGAATAGTCTTGCACAACTACGGGCCTATCGTATAGCTTATCGTGGGTGAATTATCAGTCAAATATAGGTTTAGTCTTACTACATCACACTTAGCGAGAACGACGACTCTCTCGATCTAATCATGGAAGTCTACACATCATAATACAAAGTCTACTAAGCCGATACAAAGTGACTATCAGCGACATGTGAAGGAAATAGAAATAAGATCTTACACTACAACACGGTTCCACTTACTAGGCTAACATCTAGGCCTATAAGGACATGTTATAAGAATGTTAAGGGTTCTCACCCATGATGAGTATACGGGAAATAAATATGACGTTACTAAGTATGTCAGATTTTTAGGGTCTTATAAGATTGGTTCTTAGTTCAGGTACATAAAAGACATCTTTCAGCAGCTGATTAATTTCATTGATCTCAAACTGAATATCTCCCTTCCTTAATACCTTCATACTGTTGTTATTTCCCAATTTCACTGTATGCTTGTATCTCGTATCCAAACAAGTAAACTATTGCTTGTTCCCACACATATGATTGCTGCAACCAGAATCTAGAAACCATTTCTCTTCCTTCTGTTCCTTTGGCTCCTTGGAGGCTACAAGCTGCAACTCCTCTGTTGTATGATTTCCTTCAAGCTCCACCGTTACTATCAGTTGCATCTCATCAACTACTAGTTTTGTTTCCAATTCCATAGTCAACATCTCATCTGCTGCTCACTCTTCTGGCCACTCCACAAATGTCATCATATTTGCTTCCAGTTCAGCATCAAACTTCATGATTGCCATTAGCAACATCTCCTCTTCTTCTTCAGCTTCAGCATAATTCACCCTTTTATCCCAACTTGGACATTCATACTGGAAGTGTCCAAGCCTATGACACTGTAACATTCAACATCACTTTTATTGAACCCTCTCCCTCTACCTCTTCCTCTGCCTCGTGTGACCACATCTCTGCCACTACCCATGCGTTCATCATGACTGATTTTTAATGCTTGTTCATCTCCACTAACTTTCTTAAATTTTTGTCCGTGCACAAGAAGAGAGCTCTGCAAGGCATCCACAGACATGGTGTATATATCCCTCAATTCCTCTATCGAACATACGACATAATTGAAGTTCTTTGTGAGTGTGCATAGAATTTTCTCGATGATCTTTACATATGGCATCTCTTCACCATTGTTCCTCATATCATTAGCCACCATAAGAACCTTGCCAAAATACTCTGTTACTGTCTCCCCAACTTCATTTTGAGTACCTCAAAATTTCGACGAAGAGTCTGCAAATATGCCCTCTGGACCCTGGCATTTCCTTAATAATTCACTTTCATGGAATCCCATAATTTCTTGGTTGTATCTTTGTTGGTAATAGTTTTGAGAATTGTCTTGTCAATGGAACTAAAGAGATAGTTCTTGGCCTTTAGATCCTTCAACTTGGCCTCCTCGTGTGCTTTAATTTGAGCCACTGTCAATCCTTCAATATTAGTGAATTTCGCATAGCCATCCCTCACAACGGACCAGTACTCTTTGGATCGCAGCAGGTTCTCCATCAACATGCTTCAATGGTCATAATCTCCGTCGAATCGAGGGATGCACACGTGTGCAAAGCTACTGGACTCTGTTATTAAAAACCTCAAATTCACTCGCTCAACCTCTCGTGTTTCACTCTGTTCACTGCGTGAACTCTCTTACTCTTATGCAAAATTCACTCACTCTTGCAGTTCATGAATCGGGTGGTTCTGATACCAAATGTAGGTTAGTTAATCAGATCTCTAGACACACTTATGATTCCTTTGAATACCTCTTACTTTACATTCATTAGCAATAGTCGGAAATAAGAACTAACTTACAAAAGTAAGCTGCTTTGCTGAACGTGAGTTAATCATTGACTTGACCATGTTGTAGTCTCCTAATCAAACCACCAACCAAATACTGAATAAACTTAAAAACTAACTAAACACGTAAACAAACTCTAACAAACATATCTAATAGTAGCCATAAATCCCAACAAACATATCTAATAATAGCCATAAGTCCCAACATTACATGCTTGTACCTTCTTTATCACATTTTACACTTGTTTAATTCTTACTTATACGGGATGAGTTCAATTTTCAATTAACTTTGGTCCTTATCACATTGTTTGACTTCTAATTTTAATAGGCGACCTACGTATTCCTATACATAAGGTTAGCAAGCTAGTAAATTCAAAAATATATATTCTCCATTCCTAAATTATTGTCATATTTAACTTTTTTGAATCAAGTGAACTGTTTTTATAATAAAAATATAAAGTATGATATTTTTATTGGGAGATGCTATTTCCACCACATTTTTGCTTATCTATTGCATCACTAATTATTATATAAACAAATATATATTTGGACAAAACTACCCCTTTATTACTTGCACATATATAAGTTGACTAATAAAATTATTTTCCTAATTACCTTCTAACATTATTTTTTGTTCAAAACATCAATGAACAATATAGTTATTTTTATGCTTAATCAATTAAGGTTATGATCGAAGTTATGTTGCATAGTAAAAACTTTGGAAGAAGCTATTTGCACTACATTTTTACTTATCCATTACATCACTAATTATTATAATAAACAAATACATGTTTGGACACAACTACCCATTCCTTACTTGCCCATATTAATTTGACTAGTAATGTTATTTCTCCAATTACCTTCTAACGTTATTTTTTAGTTCAAAACATCAATGAACAATATAGTTATTTTTTTATTTTCACTTTAAACAATATGTTTAATCAATTAAGCTAACGATTGAAGTCATCTTTGCATAGTAATAAACTTAATATAATAAGGACATTTTGTCTACTAAACTTAGAAAATATGTAATCTTTGGTTATTGAAATAAAAAATTAACAATTAGATTTAAAGGATATAATTGTAAAAATTTAATCCTATGGTAAAATTAGTGTGATATAATATCGTAAAATTTTAGAACATTTTTGCCTACATATACAATTGATTTAAAATTTTAATATTGAGTTAATTGAAATCAATAATCAATTTAATACATACCATATTGCTATTATTGAATTGATTTTTTGAATAATATTTTGTAAATTAAATTAATTGAGCAAAGAAATGAGGCGCAACCGTCTATTTAGGAAATTCTACATCTTTTTTTATTATTTTTAATAAAATATTAATATTTTCTAAAATTTTGGTAGACAAATTCCTTAATTATATTATTTTTTGTAATATGGAGCGAGATGTGAGTTATAAGTACAAATGACTAAACATATTTATGCAACATGACTTCGGTCATAAGCAATGATTAAGCATATTTTTAAAAAGAAAATGAAAAATAATTATATTGTTCATTGATATTTTTTATTTAAAAAATAATGCAACCAGGTAATTAGTAAAGTAACTTTATTAGTCAACTTAATTTGAGCATGTAATGAAGGGTTAGTTTTGTCTAAATGTGTATTTATCTAATATAATAATTAATGATGTAGTATATAAGTAAAAAAATATAGTGAAAATAGTATCTCCTTTTTTTATTTTTTAAAATCACAGACTACACTCGTAATATTTTTTATAAATTACAAATTACTTGTTTTGTAATTTTGAAAAACAAATACAAGTCAAGTTTTTATTAAAAAATTGTCTATTTGACTCAAAACAAATTAAAAAGGACAATAATATAGCAACTTTAATGAAAAATTAATTTCAGGTACTAAGTAGAGGTAGTGGTAAGGCTTTATGGATGATTTTGATGGTCCTTTTGCCCTACAATTTTGGATGTATTTTGGAAAGCTGTGGACAGTCGAAAAAGACTTTTGGATCATCATTGTTTGGTCTTCTCTTAGCTACATATCTATTTGTGTGGGCCCATATTATGAATTTGCCTGGCTTGAATTTGTAGATTTTTCTTAGAGTTCATTTGGTGTAACGTTTTAAAATACAATATTTTAAAATGTAGCGGTTTAAAAACGCGTTTTTTAAAATGTAGCGTTTTTCTTACAAATGCGTTTGAAATATGCTTCAAAACGCTTTTTTTTTGGTGAATTACAGACCAGTCCTTTTTTGGATATTTGTAATCACTCCAATTCACTATACTTTTTTGAAAACCGAAAGAAGCACTTTTGGAGCAAAAAAATGATTATGTCATTAATGAAAGATTTACAGAAGAAATTTCATCATCGCGATGCCCAATTGCGATGACTAATTATCAAAGCGATGCCTAATTCCATCATTGCGGCTAATTTCATCATCGTGATGCGGCCAAATGAAGATTTACAGAAATTTTAATAAGTAAGATTCACTAGAGAAATTTTAGGACTCAATGCCCAATTACTATGCCTAATTTCATTATCGATGCGTAAAGGAAGATTTACGGAGAAATTTTAGTAAGTAAGATTTACTAGATAAATTTTAGGACTCGATTCATCTCGATGCCCAATTGTGAGCTAATTTCATCATCGTGATGGCTAATTTCATCATCACGATGCAAAAAGTTTACTTGGGAGATATTTTAGTAAGAAAGATTCACTAGTGTTACATTGAAATGGAAACAGAGGCTATCCACAAAAATGAAATTTCTTTGCTATTATCTATTGGAATGAAACAGATATTCACAAGAGAAATTTTAGGAAGGGGATTCACCAATTCTCTTTTGCTGAAGATCATCACTGCCCTGCTGGCTCCCAATTTTCTGACCAAGGCCATTGCTACACTCAAAAAAATCGAAAAGGTATTTGAGAAAGTGGAGGGAGAACAATGTGTGGATTTTGGGAAGTGAAAGGGGTTGTTGTAGTGTTGGTGAGATGAATTGAGTTTCTTAAGTGAAAGGACAACACCCTCAAAGGGAGACATTTTAGAACAAATAGTTAATTTATCACTCAAAGGAACTGACGGTTTGAAACAATTTTAGTGGGCTTTAGTGAATGAAAATTGTCGAATAGATCTGCGTCATAATTTTTCCTAATAATAAAAATAAGAATAAGCGCTTTTGTGAGATTGTTTTACGGATTAATACGTAAGATAGAGTTGACTCTCTCACAATTCGGGCCACTACATACGATAAGTAAAGATCTACCTTACAAAAATACTCGAAAAAATAATTTTTTTTAATTTTTACCTAAAAATAATCATTTCAAGATCTAATTTTGGGTAGATTTGTTTACTTTTAAGAACTCTTTCTCCTCGAATAATTATTACGCACAGTGTCTTGTTTGGACTTTTTTTCTCCGAGAAAAATCTTCTCTGGACTTTCTTTTTCCTTTAAATTTTTTGTTATGTAAAATGCTCCAATAAGCTGTAACTAGTATGATCGGCATTTTAATAATTAATATACTTAGTTAATTAATATATTTTTATGATTTAACTATGATACAAATACGAAATGATCTTATCTTTTAATTAACCAATAAGATTGGTCCCCAATTTCTTATCCTTGGTATTCCACATGAAGTAAATTTTGTTTAGTATATGAGTTCGGATCAAATGTGTCATTTGTGTTTGTCATTAAGTTAAAATCATTACATGAACCTTGGGTATTGTTGAGTCGTGTAATAATTTAGCGCGATACAATCGTGACACAAAGTGGCACAGGTGATTAACGAGATATTGCTATCAAATCTAATTAAATGAAGGATTGTTTGTTCTTGCAAAGAAAGAAGGTAAAGGTGAATGAAGCCGAAAATAAAGAGGAAGTTATCGACAGTAATAAGGTCACAACAAAAGCTAATTAAATCTAACCCCAAATCTCCGCATGTTTATGTAAATTAGATTCATGGCTTCCACAAAAGAATTTAAGGCAACCTTGGTTAGAAAGGGCGTCGCTGTTTCCTCCAATCATCTGTTTTCTACTTTGACCAAACTTTGAAGAAATGTAATCCCATCCGTGAAAGAGTAAATAGGTTATAATTTACAAATACGATTATTTTTCTGGAATAATTAAATTATACTAATATGGAAAATAAGTCCCTTTTTGTTTCAATTTTATTTACAATGACTCCTAAAAAATACATTCCTACTAGCTGGTACTCTATATAAGAAAGAGCAACACTACACAAATCGTCCCAGTACTATACATTTTTTTGGGATTGGTCCTTACCCACGCAATAGCCTTGTATGTTGATACATGCATTTCACGTGATTTTTAAGAAGAATAAAATTGTCATTTCAATGTAAAAAGTATAGGGACCATTTGTGAAGAAAAATATGTCAAAACTCCGGCCATTTCCACCACCGGATGAAACCCAAAACTCAGATCCAAATCAACCACAGAAAGAGGCTGTTTGGATAGAACATCCACGGCAGTAGCAGTGCTAGGCTTCAGCAAAAGAGAGAAAAATTGGGGGTAAGGTTAGGCTTAGGTTTTGAGTTTGATTTTGATATTGGTTTTGTTTCATGATTTGATTTTGGTTTATTTCAAATTGGTGGGTCATAAATTATGTGGGCGTATTCAAGATTTTAAAAATGACAAAGTTGCTATTCTGTCTTCAATTTTAAATTTTGTGTTTGGTTGGCAATGGTGGTGATAGTGGCAGCCATGGTTGAATTTTGTGTTTGCCGGCAAAGGTGGTAGTGGTGGCAGCCAAGGTGGAAACGGATAGGAAGGAAATTGGGAAGGAAGAAGAAAGAGGTGTAAAAATTATAATTTATCTAATTACATCAATGTCTTCGTATCAAGTTTAAAAAATTAAGTTATTATGGATATTTTTGTATTCAAAAAAATGTATGGACAATTA